>JAADXX010000246.1:0-35329 GCA_023338025.1 Phytopythium oedochilum | reverse complement strand
TGAAGTGACGATACGCGTTCACGCTCATGTGACGTGTCCATAGTACGCAGCAATGGCCGATAGCCTGGCCTCCGAGCATGCAAGACAGACCTTCGTTTGCCCGTCGACGTTGTTGCGCGCTCGAGAAGCGACCGTGAAGCCTGGTGATTCCGTCTTTGCACTTGTCTGGCATCTCCTCGGTGGAATTGCCGAGGTTCGTGGACTTGTTGGTCGCACCCGATGCCCAACACATACTGTATGACAATCTGTCACTAAGGCACTGGTGCCTCGACCCTCCCTTCGTATCTCGTCATTCTTCCGTTCCCGATAACTGGCAATCGAGATGCGGTGGGATATCCGCGAGGCCTTGTCCTCGTCCTCCTCGTTCCCCTCAGTCTCGGGCTCGGTCCTGGATCACATAACGCGTACGCCACATCTTACAGCACCTGCGGCACATGGACGGCAGCTTCACCACCCGGCGGAGCCATCAGCTATTCTTCTTCTCGCTCTTTCCACCCGCTCACGTGCCGCTGCGGGGCGTCGTGATCTGCCTGCCCAGCACAGGCGACCACTGTCGGCGGTGCGAGTTCCTGTACGAGCTGAGGGCTTCGGTGTCGTCCCGATGCCTTTGAACATTACACGCTTCCAATGTGGATGCGTTATGAGAAATTGTGTGGAGCAATCTTTATGGGAAGCTGGCGGATCGGTACGGCGCTCGCGCTGGTGCCCAACACAGCATCGCTTCTGCTATTCGTTGACTCTGACTGAGCTTCAGTCCTCGACGCAGAGCTCGTGTATGCAGCCAAGGGTTTCTCGCTTCTCCGGCCGCTGCATGTGGCGCGGTTGTCGCCTGTCGAGCGAAAATGGGCGATAGCGGATACCTAATCGATAGTGCAATGTTGATCACGTCGGGCACGGAGATAGGAATATGTATACTTGATCGAGAGAAGAAGAGTTTAAATATTGGATTCACAGTCAAGTTGCAACCTGAGTGCTGGTCTCATCATGCGCATTTGTTTCGGCAAAGTATCCGCCAAGCATTTCCCGCGCAAGACGCACACAACCACGGAAAGCCGAAGAAGGGAAACGCAGGAAGCTTCGGCGTTCGCGGCTCTCCTGGCGCCTGCAGGTCTCCGCCGTCGCCCCCGCCGCGCGCGTCGCCTTCCCCTCGTCCCCGCGCGTCGATTCGACTACCTGTCCGTCTCCTCCGTGAGCTTCCCACCCGAGTAGGAGCGTCAAGAAGACGGCCGCAATGCCGCGAGGTCGCGTCTGCCGCCCCGTGCCGCCCGAGGGCGTCCGGGAGCCGTACGAGCAGTTCAGCTACACCAGCCTGCGCGCCGAGCTGGCGCGGCGGAAGATCCCGTTCTGGCGCGTCAGGGACGGCCCCGTCACCACCAAGGTTACGACCAAGGTGGGCTTCGCGCGGCTTCTGCGCGAGTCGGACAAGTCGCTGCCGGGAGCGGCGCGACCTACAAGCGCTAGCACTAATGCTAGCGACCAGATCCCCGAGCCAGCTGCCGCTTCTCGGCCGAGCCCAGCCGCCGAGCCCGCTGCGGCTGCTGCTGAGACGCGCGTAGCCCGCGCGACTGCCTCCCCCGGCGCTGCTTCCACCCCTCTGGGCGTCCGTACGCCGCAGAAGGCGGCGCGCGCGGTGCGGCCGCGCCGCGGCTGCCGCTTCCGGCTCATCAACGTGCTGCTGAGCCCGAGCTTCAACACGCGGTGGCGCGAGATGATCACGCTCGGGGCCGGCAAGGCGCTCGAGGTGAACGCCTTCTGGCTGGACGTGCACGTGGCGTTCAACCAGCAGAACTCGCTGTTCGACGCGCTGCACTTTGAGGACGCGCTGTTCGTCAACGTGGAGCCGGGCGTCATCCTGGCGCACTCGGCGGCGCGGCTCCTGCAGATGTGGGTCGAGGTCGTCGGCATGTACCGCACGGCCGTTCGGAGCGCGCAGCAGGCGGCGGACGCGGGCAACTCGTCGCAGTCCTTCTTCGACTTTTGCGCCGGCCGACTCGACCTGCTGTACCTCCACATGGCGCTGCTGCTGGAGTCCGAGCTGTTCGAGTTCGTCATGGGCGATACCATCCCCGGCTCGGACACGATGCCGGTCGCCAAGATCAAGGTTGTCGACCGAACGGGTCCGAACGCTGCGGCGCCCGCGACCAACTCGCTGCCTCGCAAGGGCTCGATCGGCAACAAGAAGGAGGCCGCGGGGACTCAAGAGGCCACGACACCTGCGAAGAGAAGCCGCCAACTGAAGCTCTCGTCGACGCCGGCAGCGTACGCGATGCTTACGGTGCAGACAGGAGCGCCGGCTCCAGCGACGGGTACGGAGCCTGCTGGAGCGAATCAGCCGCGAGCTGCTGCTGCTCCAACGTCAGGAGCGAGGATGCAGCCACTCGATATGGCAGGGATGCCGATCCAGAACCCAGAGCTGACGGATCCTGCGCTAATGAACGCACCTGCAGCGGAAGCTCACAAGCGAACGCCGCCGAAGAAAAACGCAAAGTCACCAGTGCGCGCAGGAGAGAGAAAGACGACTCCGAAGTCCTCGACGGCCCAGTCGAGCGCCAGCACCACGGCGACTACCCAGTCCTCCTCTGTCAACGACAGCGAACTATCGGTAGTTGTACCGGTCATTGTTCCCCCGCCGCCACCTCAGCCTGGGAACGCGCCGAACGAGGCGGACAAGAGTCCGAGTGGCTCTCATGCGCGACCAGCGGACAGTCGGCGTCACCACGGAGTGGACAGGTCCGGGGCGAACGTCGACGGCTCCGTTAGCCCGGACTTTGATGCGGTGCGTCAAGATGCGCGTCCTCGACGGCGGTCGTCCGGCAAGCGCCGTCGCGAGTCGTCCGATACGTCAACGGAGATTGTCGCGGTCCCGAACAGCAGCTCCCACGCCGGGTCATCGACGGATTTGGTCCCGCACCCCACCAAGCGCTTCCGCTCGACGGTCTCGACGGCGATCACGCCGGCGCGTCCTGCGACGGAGCTGATGCTCCCCCCGGACGAGTGGGACATTCTGGAGAACCGCCTGCGGAAGACGAACGAGAACATCGACCGGTGCCACCGCGCGCTGACGGGCATCGAGGCGAACATGAGCGACAGCTACCGGCAGACGCTCGAGGCGGACCTGCGCTTCTTCTCGGCCATCAAGCAGCGGCTGCAGGAGCAGCTGCTCGTCGTCATGCAGAGCGGATACTGAAGCCCCTCCGTCCCGTTCGTCCCCCCCCCCGTTGTAAGTTATCCCGCGCGGCTGTGTGTATTGAGCATAATCTGCATTTGCCACAGCGAGTCTAGGACGCGAAAGGAGCCGAGCCGCCCGTGTTGTTGCTGCTACGCCGAGGGGTTTGCTCCGAGCGAGAGCCGCTGCAGCCGGTCCACCATCGTGCCGAAGTCTTCGTCGCCCGTACGGAAGAGCACCTTGGCGAACTCGACGAGCTGCGGCGGCGCTTGGTCCGCCCTGTCGGGCGCCAGGCGGCGGAAGCGCATTGGCGAGAGCCGCGTGACGACTCGGCACACCGTGCGGTCGGGGCCCTCGCGCGACGGCTCCATCACGGACCACCCCGTCTCGTCCGTGGCGATGCCGGCGAGCGCCCCCTCGCCCACGCTCAGCACGCGGTAGATGGCCACCTGCCGCGCGTCCTCGTCAAACGTCTTGAGCGTGTGCGTGACCGACACGCCGCCGTCGCGGCCGTTCCACTTGTACGCGTAGCGGAACTTGATGGCCAGCGCGCCAGGCTGCGGCGCCTTGGGGTCGTACACGGCCCCGCTGCGCTTCATGTACTCGCGCAGCACGACTTCCCACGTGTTGCCGCGCGCAGTCTCGAGGCCCGACGGCAGGATGTGCGTGTCGAGGAACTCGGCGAAGCTCGTGGAACCGTCCTCCGCCGACTGCCGCACGCTGATGGCGCGCCGCGGACGCTCCGGCGCCGCGTCCATCCCTGTCTCGCGCAGCACCGCGGCCGTGCGCAGGTAGGCGGCGTCCATATCGGCCAGGTACGCCTCGAAGACGCTCGCGTCGGCCGCGTCGATCCCGACGCGCGGCAGCGGCCCAGGGACGCCCGCCCCGCCGCCGCGATGGCCCAGGAGGCGCTGCAGCTGCGCCGCGAAGCGCAGCTGACCCTCCAGCAGCTCGCGCAGGCGCGCGTTCTCCGTCTCGACCTCCTGCCGCCCGAGTCTCTGCCTGCACGCGAGCGCTTGCCATACCTTGACCTGCGTGGACGCCGGGAGGGCGAGACGGCGGCCGCTGATGGGGGATGAGGATGATGCGCGGCGCTTCCAGCGCGCCAGCTCCCGCTCCAGCTCCGCCGCCACCTCGCGCAGGTACAGCAACTCGTTGCGGGAGCGCGCGCGGTACCTGGCGCGGCGTCCGACGTCGGCCGCCGGCGCCGGTGAGTCCTCCGAGTCCTCGATTGCCGGCGCTCTACGAGCCGCGCGGGGACGAGCGGCACCGCGGCGGATTGACGGATGCGAAGCGGAGGCGGTGGGCGCCAGCAGGTCGTCCGGCAGCGGCTCGAAGCCGCGCAGCAGCGCGTCCAGCTCGTCCACGTCGGTGTCGCCCATTTTGCTGTCGAGCTCCCGCGCCATGTGCGCGCATGTCGCAGGCAGTGGCATCAAATTATGGGGAAATAGCAAAAAGTGAGTGTTCAGGTCACAATTTTCCAAACAGTGTGGACCTGAACGGAGTCGTGAAACACCGAATAGAAAAAATCAAATTAAAATGTACTACTTTATTAATTGTTGCGACGGCGGCGATTCCGAAGTCGTGTTGATCGTCGAGGTGGAGTCACATTCGGCCATATGAAGCGAGCAAATTCGCGCTCAAACTCCGCGACAGTCAGTCGCGGGATGTTCCAAACGGGTTCCCATGTCGGTTGAGCGAATCCATCCCACTTGATAAGGTAGAACCGCGTTCTCCCGACTGTCGCCTTCGCGTAGATAGACTCAATAACGTAGACATCGCCAGCGACCGGTGGAGATGTTGATGCGTAAGATCTCTGAAGCACGGCTTCCCCTTGGCGGAACCAAAGCGTTCCATTGTTTCTGCGGCGAATGGAGCGCGTGAAGCGCTGACGTCTTGAGAGTCTGGCCATCAGCGTAGATATTGCAATGAGAGCTGAGATGTCGCGAGTGCTTTGTCCAACTTCTCCGTCGATGAACGTCTCCTCAGCACCGAAAGGCGGGTATCCATAGAATTCTTAATCTTGCAGTCAGGCATAAGACTCGATGAATGAGTCGGCATGCGAAGCATTTTCAAAATAAAATTATTAAATTACTTATATGCTTTCTTTCTACAAATAAATGACAATATTAGAACACAAAATATCATTTTTTGTATAAATGACTGGGTGGTGTGACTTCAACCTGATAATCAGCTTCAACTCGGTCGACGCGGTTTGTTATTTCTCGACGGTAAAGCCGAGTATCGATGGGAAAATTTGGTATGGTGGAGACAACACTTCAAACTACATTTGTACAAGTTGCAAATTTTGCATTGAAGACTTGCAGCCTCTACGGGGAAGGCACAATGTCCGATTTTTCACCATTGAATGAAATGCACTCGGTGTGATAATATCTGATCGGGGGCGTTTGTGCGGCGACCAAATCTACGAAATCATGCTTCTAGCAAGAGTAAACCATCGTACCAAGTGCATTTTAATTGGAGTCTTCTCCTACCGTCGGCAACGTGCACGTGCGACGATTGTGCCCCACTTGCTTGCAGTTCTTGCATCGGTAGGCTTTGTTGGCCAAACCCTCGCCATTGCTGCGGATTCGCTTCTTGCGCTTCCGCCCTGGCTTCGGGCGGACTACGGCAGGTGCCATCGGCATGTCTTCGAGTTCTTCTAGGATAGGAAGCATGACCGACTGTCCATGAAAGGCGGCAGCAAAGTGGCTGACCTTGTAGCAGCACGCGAACCTGCAGAAAACGCCATCGAGCTCCTTCCTTTGAGCCAGCACTGCGATCATGTGACGGCACGGGACGCCGAATTGGTCAATGAACATGCATGTGCATTGGTTAGCGAAGAGGTCGACTCTCCGTCTGAAGGGTGGGTCCTGCGTGGCACAGAGAATCGCATGATCAGGCAATCCCCCTATTAAATACGACGGCCAGCCGTACACACCTTGTCTCGCTTGAATACGAACGCCACATGCGCAGACGCTGGTGCCACCACGTACTCACCCATGAGTCGGTGCTCACGATCAAAAAGCTCCTGGGCTTTTGGGTGATCTCTCGGCCAGCACTCAACCACGCAGCTGCGTCGACTGAGCGATTGTAAGTTGCCGTCGTCATCATCTGCATGACGCCATCCAGATACTGCAACGGTGACTTCCGTCGAAGGCCATCGAGCAGCGTCGTTCCGTTGACGCTTTCGACAAAGTTTGTAGATCGCCAACCGTAGAGCCTTGTGTGGCCTATAGCGGGATAGAGGGCCCACTTGCCGGGAGGAATCGAACGGAGGTACTGCTCGACATCGACTCCGCACTCTTTCTTGATGATCTCGAGGTTGCTGTTGAACAGATCCTCCCATTTTGCACTTTGAAGTGACCAAATGATAGCTTTGTGGTTGTGAGCGAAGTGCTTGAGCCCGCAAGCAAATTGCGGATGATGCGAAGAGTACAGAAGCTACCGAACACACGCAAAACATCGCGGTGAGATAGCTAGAAACGTACAGATCATGGAACCATAAAGGACGTACCGCAGCATCAGACCCTCGTCACGACCCACGCTTAGCAGGCCCGCGTTCCGATCGCAGAACAACGGGTATGATTCGATCTGGATCCCGCCAGCCCGAATACAGGATATAAACCAGGAGTAGTTTGCGAGAGTCTCAGCATCAACCAGAGCTACAGCGAGGAGGATGTTCGATAGGTTGCCGTCGCGGCCTACAAGAATCATCTGGAGCCCTGTGAAGTCTGAGCTGGTCAGATGAGCGCAGTCAATGCCTGCAATCTGTTGGTTGTGCGGCATGCTCTTTGTGAGGACACCACAGGAGACAAACGCCCGCAGGAATCGTTCGGTTATGTCCGCTTCAACAGCAGTGAAAGACCCTGGATTGACAGCTTGGAAAGCTTGAAGAAGGGATGGAAGTTTGCTGTACCCACTCCGCGACGACAACCGAGATTCACTTGCAACCATGTCTCGAGCACGATACACGGTGCTCTTCCGAGCGGGCAGGTCCAAACCACACGCTTGACGCAGTGTAGCAACCAGAACAGATGCAGACGCGTCAGGGCAGGCAATGACTACTGCACGAAACGCAGGCAACTTTTGCAATTGTCAGCACGTCGGTTTTGGGACCGACGTGCAGTTGACGTGCTCTAGACAAAGAGAGCTTACGAACCAGGACTCGATGTCTAAGCCCTGAGCGCTGCGCTTGTATAGCTGGACGTAGAAACAGCACCGCTTGCTTGAGCACACTATGCGCTTGTTATCGCCTCCTCTCGTGCCCACAATAGCTTGGCGCCTCTGCTCGAGCACGACGTCTTCCACAGCTTCCCTCGCCAGTGAACCATTCGCGAACGTCATCCCCACTTGCAGAGAGACCGGTAAACTCGCCATGATATCCCAACGACTTGCGGTGTTGCTCGGGTTTCTTCAACTACCGGCCCCAGGGACAGCTCGGCTAGTTTGAAGTCGCTTCTTGTTGTCTAAATTTGGATAGTCACAAAGAGCTCTTTTTGTCAATATATATTTGGAACTCACTTCTGTAAAAATGAATTCACTGTTTGGAAAATTGTAACCTGAACACTCACTTTTTGCAATTTTCCCTCAAATTATAAATAGTGACATATCAATCTTTGATTATAGAGACATGTCATTGTTTATAATTTGAAATAGTGACATGTTACACAAGGAAATCGTGGAGAACGGGCAGCTTTTTCGTCGTCGGCAGCCATCCCACTAAGATTGCGGGATGAGCGACCGTTCTCACATCATCCAGTCCGTATGGAAGAAGCCAAGCCACGTGTATTGGCAGACGTGGTGGGCCGGTAGTCGCTACCGGAGTGGCTTGCCTCGATCGTAAGCCAGGTGGCGGACCACTATGTATTCTTAGGAACGCAGGACAACTGCGCGAGAATCTTCGGCTCGAGAAACGCAGCGCGCCGTCGGCCGTTATCTGTAAATGAGGAAGAAGCACGCGGGTCCTCTCGTTTACAGTTGTGTCATGGACACGCTGTAAAACTGTGCCGCTTGATCTGGGACGGTGCAATCCCTACAAATGCCAAGTAAAACTATAAATACGGTACACTGCGCATAGAAACCGTCCGACCGGGGTAGGGTTCTATATGTTCAACATTGTAAAAAATCCGCCGACTGGTTCAGCCAATCAATGCATAGCATTAAAGGATAGGGCTTTAGGTCAGTAAAAAATTGTTCTCTGATTGGCTGAACCAGTCCGCAAAATCGCGGAACCTAATTCAGTATATATAGATTTGTATTCAACGTACGGTAGCCATAATGCAGGAAAATATGACTGTTTGTCAAACGATGCAGTAATAATAAAATGTGCACTTTGACAGGCTGTGAATGTTTAGCAACTCCGTGGTTCATGTCGCTTCGCTTTTCTGGGTTGCGGACGTCCGCGGTCCGTCCGCAGTCCGGCGGCCCACACATTCGGCAACAACTCGCGGCCAGAGCAATTGACAGGCGTCGACCCAGCAGCGGGCGGGATGGCGGCTGTGGTGCTGCACAAGGGCGCGTGGGCCGGTCGCCCGGGGCCGGCGGTCCCTCCCCGGGACGCGGTGGTGCTGTCGTCAACGCAAGAGCCGCTGGCGTCCGGCGGGGACAAGCCCGGGTGGCGGCGGCGGCTGCACTTGGGGGGCCACAGGGACCCTGCGGACAACCAGCGCGAGAAGGAGGGGGCGGACGGGAGCCCCGAGGTCGAGTCCGGCCGCGGCAAGAGGCACCGGTTCTCGCTCTCGCGGCTCTTCCGGCCGGAGGACCCGCACCACCACGAGGGCTCCAACCAGGTGGCGGCGGCGGAGGAGGAGCAGGGCCTTCGGCGGGACAAGCAGGGGCCGCCGCACCGCGTGGCCCCGCTCGAGATCCCGCCGCTGCTGCTCATGAACGAGCGCAACGGCGGCGTGACGGTCAGCGGCCGCCGCGTTCCCTTCACGCGCGCCGCGCACAAGCAGAAGCGCCACAAGGCGGTCCGGCCGCTCGTGCGCATCCTCGAGGACCGCGCGCTGGGACAGACGACCTCGGCCGCCAGCGTGGACGCCTACCGGCGCCGCGCCTACTACGCGGGCGGCGGCAAGCACAAGGACAAGAAGTGACCGCGGACCGGACATCCCTCTACAGCGACCACGTACATTATTTATGCGTCGCCTCAAAATTACAAATAAATAGTCGGAATTCGAGCTCGAGCGAGTGGTGCGTGAACGTTGGTCGAGAGCGCCCCTTGCGGACGCCCGTGGGTGGTCCCTGGCCGGTCGATCCCCCCGCCACCGCCACACGCTGAAGTGCTCCATGGGCGGTGCCGTCGTCCCCGCCGAGGCCGCGCTGTGCGCCAACTCCGTGTATTACATGCCACTGTGCGGATCGCCAGCGAATCTTCACAGATTCGTCCACATATCGTTTCAGCATTTAGGAAATTACATCCTAATTCAATTGCGCGACTACCGGTAGTCTGTAAAAAGACAAATATATGTAAAAACAGAATGGACGGTAAAAATAGTTGGTCGCCCCCCATGTGGGCCGGCTCTGGACGCCGGCCGGTCCCCATGTGGTCCCGTCGGCAGTTGAGGACTGCGCATATGCTCTTGGGACACGAGGAGGACGCCAGATGCTCGCGGCCACTGAGCTGAGCTGAGACAGCTGAGTCTGAGTCCGACCTCGCCGTTTACGTCGAGCAGCGAACGACGCACTAGCGGCATTGGACCGCGGCGTCATCGTCGTTGCCATACGATCTGTCGCGCTTTTTACTGTCATCCCCTCATCCCCACATGCGGTCCATAAAGATTAAAATAGGTAGGAACGATTTCCATCGAAATTGGCAAAGGCTGGGCTCTAAACCCTCCTTCCGTCACGGCCGCCATGTGCATGGGATATGAAGACATGGCGACCACCACCTGCATGGGATATGAAGACGCCCACCATGATGTGCATGGGATATGAATACGCCCCCTTTCTTCGACGTCGCCGACCGCTCGGCTCGGCATTCCGACCGGCTCGCCCTTGTCGTCATCATCCTGTCGTTCGGTTGCACGCCACTTCTCAAATCCGAGGCGGCCTGCGCCTCGAACAGCAGCGGCAGCAGCATGAACAGTCTGATGCACCACCTGCGGGGATCGAAGCGTGCGTCCATGCCTAGCGTCCGGACCGACGAGCCTGCGCGCTTGCGGCCAACGCACCGGCGCTCCAGCAGCGACCCGGCCCAGCACCACCTGCACTCGGTCAAGACGTGGCTCCGCAGAGCGCTTCCGTCCTCCGGAAGCCCGTCCGCGTCTGGCCCCCGGACAAACCCACCGCATGCCCCCTCAACGCGGCGCCGCAAGCGCGATTTCATGCGGGACGCGCTCGTCCGCGTGTTCGTCAAGCCCCAGCCTGTGGACCGCGAGGGGCTGGACACGACCGCGCCGTCTGGGAGCGACCGCAAGCAGCCATCGACCACGCGCACAGCCTCCGTCCCATTTGAGGACGAGCCTTCGGACTTCTCCAGTGTCAAAGCGAGCGCGTCCGGACACGCCGACCGGTCTTCAGACGGCTCCCCACCGCTCCTCAAGGCCGAGGACCCCGTCTCCGGGAGCGAGGACGACAGCGAGGACGAGAGCGAGGGGGAGGAGGAGCAAGCCCCGGCGGTCGTGGCGCCGCCCGTGCAGATCCCGCCAAAGTACCACAATCAAGACCGCGCGGGCGGGTCCATGGTGGCTGGCGACGTCGTGCTCTTCACGCGGCGGGCCTTCAAGCGCCGGCTGTTCCTCCAGGGCCGGCGGCTCGCGTCCATCCCGGAGGATGTGCGGCTGGACGCTGTGCGGGTCGCCACCGTGTGCAACTACGGCGGCGTCGCGCCCCACGCTCGCGTCTAGACGGCCGACACCTCGGCCATGAGCTCTCAAGCCACCGTAGAGTTACTATGGACGACGATGAGGATGGCGCTCCGCCGCGCAGATCGAATGCGCGGCCTGGCCTGTAGACTACAACCATCTCGCCCCATCCAATGCACTTCGGTCGTCATGGACGGACTTGGAGACCGCGTGGCAGGTGTTGGGGGGGGGGGCTACACACATTGATTTATACTTCCAAGTAGACGCTTAGAGGCGCACTTGCGCCTCCTCCTCCATCTTGTGGTGCAGCGTGACGGACTCGACGGCGAATTCTCGGAACTTGATCTCTTGGCCAAGCAGGAAGCGCTTCTTGTAGACCAGGTTCGGATACAGCTCCTCCGTCTGCACGTCGATGAAGCGCTCGGCGCGGATGTTGGAGCCGAGCGGCGGCCCCAGGCGCGCGCGCTCGTTCGGGAAGAGCAGCGCGACGGCCGCGAGCAGCAGCACGAGGCCGCAGCCGAGCCAGAGCGCGGCGGCGCCCACGTCCGTGTTGCTCACGTAGATGGTGGACAGGAGCATGTCCTGGCTCATGGCCATCTTGCCGAACGCGCTGTCTGGGATGCTCTCCTGGAAGAGCGACGTGACGGCGCCCGCCTGGTACACGTACAGCAGCGCGGCCGTGAGCGCCGCCTGCATCGGGTCCTCGACCCAGTAGTGGTTCGCCTCGACCTGCGTCATGTACGCCTCAGCGACGACGGAGCACTCGGCGCCGGACAGCGGCCGCGACGTCTTGACGCGCGCAAAGTTGGACGCGTTGATGCGGTGCATCACGGCCGACGTGAAGCTGTCGGTGCTTCTGTCGTACGTCTTGAGCTGCGGCGAGCTCAGCTCGAAGAGCTTGATGGGGCTCACCAGGTCCGCCTCGCCCAGGCGCGGCGGCAGGCTGTCGTTGCCCACGAGCACGAACCGGCCGGAGGACGACAGGTTGTGGGACATGCCCAAGCAGCGGCCGTCTCCGAGCACGCAGGCGGCGTCGAACTTGGCGCCCAGGTCCTCGAACGCCCAGTCGAGCCGCGCGAACGTGAAGAAGAGCTCGCGCCGCGGGTTCAGCGCGTACGGGTCGGCCGCCTCGCCGTCCGAGCTCGTGCCGAACTCGTCGCCGACGAGCCGGGAGCCGTGGCCGTAGACGAAGGCCGCGTCGGACGCGTACTCGCAGTCGGCCGGGACCTCGGCGCCGACATCGAACGAGAAGGAGAGGCCGGAGGGCGGGCAGCGGGACGCGTAGCGAGTCATGAGCGCCTGGTGGCGAGGCACGGGCTGCGTGGCGTCCCACTGGTCGAGGAAGACGCAGTTGGTGGCGCTGCACGTCTCGCCGCTGTACTGGAACGAGTAGAGGAAGTCGCACGCGGCTCCTTGGCAGTCCTCCGGGACCGCGCGCGTCCCGTCCAGCCAGTAGTACTGGTTGCGGTCGAACTCGACGCTGACGGACAGCACCCGCGCCTTCATGTTGCTGCTCAGGTTGAAGCTCTGCGCCGTGACCGACAGCGTCGACGCGTTCAGGCTCGTGTAGCCCGCCGTCGCGAACACGGCGCCGATGCCGTCGAGGATGGCCGAGTGCAGCGCCTGGGTCGACTGCTGCGCGCTGCCGTTCACGAACGCCTGCAGCTCCGGCAGGCGCGTCGAGCCGCTGTACCAGCACTCGAGCGTCGCGTTCCTGCCCTTGCTGCTGCTGCCGCTACTGCTATTGCTGCTGCTGCTGCTGCTGCTGCTACTGCTGCCGGTGCTCTCACTACACGTGTATCGAGGCTTGACGTCTCCGTACGTGCGCTCCATGAGCGCCTGGCCCTGGAAGGCGAGCTCGAACGACAGCTGCAGGTCCAGGTCGGCGTCGCTGACGGCCAGCGGCGTCTCCGGGTACATTTCGACGCTCCACTCACTGATGGGCAGGCCGACGATGAGGTTGGTCGAGTCGATGGCCGCGAGCCGCGGGATGATCGGGTCCTGCGCCAGCTTCTTGGTGCACACGGACGCGGACGGGTACGCGAAGGGCGCGGCGCGGCGCTGCACGGCCGAGCGCAGCAGCGTCTGCTCTAGCGACTGGATGGGCGAGCGCAGCGTCCGCCGGGCGGACGAGTCAATGTCGGCCAGCAGCGCGCTGGCGTTGGTGGACGTGGTGCTGGCCGCGCTCGCGTTGAGGTCCGCGGGCGTGAGCAGCAGGTCCGAGCTCTGCGTGGACGCCCCGGCCTGGAGCGCCGTGAAGCTGTTGCCGAAGGCGACCATGAGCAGCGGGAAGAAGACCATGACGCCCAGCTTCTTGGCCTTGCTCACTTTCACGGCCGGGTCGTCCCCCGGGAACCACTTGAGGTTGTGCACGTAGACGGTGAAGACGGGGAAGAAGTTGGCGAGCCCGAGCCCGATCGCCGTCTCCACCACGCCCATGACCACGCCCGAGTACGTGTTGTACCGGTCCAGCTTGCGCTCGCTCCGCTCGGACGACCCGACCGGCTCGTTCACGCTGTCCACGCGGATCCCATTCCAGAAGACGGCCGTCACGCCGCCGATGACGCCCACGGACAGCAGCACGAGCAGCGAGAAGCGCACGGACCGCAGCGTCACCTCGGGCCGAGGCCGCTGGCCCTTGCCGCCGTCCGGACGACCGCTGGGGCCGTCGGGAAGTGGCTCGTTGTCCGCCAGCTCGCGCAGACGGCTCTCCATCTCGCCCTCGGACAGGTACTCGTGGCTGCGCAGCATGGCGCGGTGGTCGTCGCCCAGCTCGGGCGTCTCGGCGGCCGCGAACGTCCCCCTTGGCGACTCCATGGACGGACGGAGGGGACGGAGGGGACGGGAGGTGACGGAGGGACTGGGTCAGACGCCACTGAGAGAGTGATGCCGCGGACGGAGCAGGGGACGGACACGCACCGACTGCGGACGGCCAGGAGTCGCGCGTCGAGCGGGGAGAGGCGGGCCCACAGGCAGATGGAGCGCCGCCGCGTCCGTCGGGGTCCCAGTCGGGAGCGCTAGCAGTGGGACGGCACCGCCCGCATGGCGGAAGTCGTGATACAGAAGAAAAAAGTGAACCCAACGGTCCAGTGAAACCTGTGGTTTTCGATCTTTGGATCAGATATGATGGGATCGATATGAAATGTATGATAACTGATTTGAAGTACAGAGCCTGTGATGGACGATGCAGAGAGGATGGTTTGTGAAAGGACTGTTCACCCAAAATGACTTTGCGAATACAAGACCTCTTAGAGGGTAGCATAATGATGGCACCGCGCGACTTCCGTTGCGGGGGAGCGAGGCGTCGCCGCAGCGCGCTCGCCTCCAACGACAGACTGTCTTCGATCGAGCGCACTATTGTGTCGTTGATACAGCCTGCAGTTCCCGGCAAAGCGCATCGTGAAACGTTGTCGACATGCGGGGGATATCATATCTCACTTCAGATATCTGTCACTGTAGCCACCACCTGGCGAACAGTACAAGTCCTCCGCTCACTATTCCATACAATCTGCGAGTCCGTCCAGTCGAACCGGTCTTCTATTACACGAGATGAGCCCCTCGTATACTCCCCGCAACATGTCGGCGGGTCGCCATGCGCGCCGGTTCGTCCTCCCCCAGCCCCCACTCCTGCTCTTCCCCCACTCGCGCCGTGCGTCCCGGGCGTCCCAGGCAGCAGCAGCAGCATGCAGCGGTCGGACCAGATCTCCTCGGGCGAGCCGCAGCCGTACCTGCGTCCTGGCCGCGCGTCCCCGTCCCCGGACGCGTCCAGCACGGCGGACGCGTCCTCGTCCGGCGGCCGCGAGCAGTGGAAGGCCGAGCCTGAGGTGCACGGCGATGGCGGTGGGGACGAGCCGTCCGCCGCGTCCGATGCGGACGAGTCCGCGAGCGACCTGGAGCTCGGTCAGGCCGGCTACGGCCACGCGATCGTGGAGCTGACGCTGCGCGCGGGCCGGTACGCGGCCGTGGTCGTGCTCGGCCTGGGCGTGGCCGTCATCTACGCGGCCGTGTCCCAGAAGGGCGTGGACCTGGAGCGCGGCGTGCGCGACGCCATGGGCTCGTCCGCGAACGCCGAGGCCGCGCAGGACGAGTACAACGCCGTGACGGGCAACCTGCTGATCGCCGTGTCCAAGGTGCTCGAGTTCTACTGCGAGGCGCTCATCTTCCCGACGCTGCTCACCTACCTGCTCAACTGCTCGCTCTTCCCGGGCGACCGGCCGGCGCGCTTCCGCTCGGACGGCAAGCGCACGGCGCTCTTCTGGGCCTTCCGCATAGTGCTCATCCTCATCAACGTCGGCACGGCCAGCATCTTCGTCGGCCACCGCGCCAGCGACGTCGACCGGTTCATCTCGACCGCCGACCTCTCGGCCGGACGCACCAACGAGACCGCGTCCACCTTCGTCGGCGCCGCGGTCGACCGGTCCGCGGCCAGCGGCGTGGACGTGCGCAACACCATCCTGCGCAGCGTCGTGGACGGGTACACGCGGCCGTACACGGTCGGCAGCGCCTGCGCCGCGGCCGAGAGCCTCAACCAGGTGCCGCCGAGCACCTTCGCGTCCACGTCCGTCGTCGTCGGCTTCCCGCAGAACGAGTGGAGCGCCACGTTCCTCCAGACCGGGCTCGAGCCGACCTTCGCGCTCAACTTCTCGTTCCGAGACTTCCAGGACCGCCCGGGCGACCTGGAGGCGCAGCTGAGCGACCACTTCGACGTCAAGACCGCCTACGAGCTCTTCGTGCAGGGCAAGGTCATCTTCGAGCGCGGCTTCGCCGACGCGCACCTCGAGCGGACCTACGACTGCGACGCGACCGACGGATCGTACATCCCCAGCTCCTCCTCGTCCTCGTCCTCGTCCTCGTCCTCGTCCTCTGGCAACGCCAGCGACGCCGTCGGGGACGCGAGCAGCAGCGGACCTAGCGACCGGAGGCTCCAGGACTCGGCGGCCGCGCTGTCCGAGTTCGCCGGCACGACCGAAGGCAGCCTGATATGCCAGGGCGGGACGACGACCGTCGCGTGGCTGCAGTACCTGCTGGAGCCGAACAACCTGACGTGGGCCAACCTGCTGGCCGAGGAGGTGAACGGCATGAACGACACGTACAACGACGCGATGGACCGGGACGGGTTCGTCTTCGGGTTCGCGACCTACAGCATCACGCCCGAGCTGTCGCTCGAGGTCGCGACCATCGACATCCCGCTGTACCACGAGGCCGGCTTCCGCGCCGAGGACCTCGCGGACGACACGTTCCTGCTCAGCGCGGCCACGTGCGGCGCCGAGAGCTGCATCGCCGTGAGCAACACGTACCAGACCGAGTTCCGGCAGGAGCTCGCGCTCACGAGCTACGTGACGGACTGCGACGTCGCACACCCGTACTACGACACGTCGCTGCTCAACTTCTTCCCGAGCGGCTGCGCGCCGCAGGACAACGCCGTCATGCTCTACGGCTTCGGCACGTACATGACGGCGGACGCGTTCAGCTCGAGCGCGGACGGAACGCCGCAGCTCGAGGCCCCGCGCGTGTTCATGTCGCTCTCGTTCGGCCGGCTCGCGTGGGAGTACACGGACCTGGCCGACAAGTACGGCGCCGAGTGCGTGACCGACTCGGGCGCCGAGCGCGACGCCTGCGTCGGCCTCGCCGTGCCCTCCAACGCGAGCGACGAGTACGAGGGCGTCATCCTCGTCGGCCAAGGCAGCCTGCCGGACATCAACGTGTCGTTCACCGAGCCGCTGCGGCTCCTGGGGCTCAACCAAGCCATCCTGCCGGACCTGGCGGCCGGCAACGTGTACCAGTACTACCCAAACTACATCAACCGCGCCAACATGGCGCGCGGCGTGTCGGCGTCGAACGACACGGACGTGTGGAGCACCGAGACGTGCGACTCCATGTTCGACGCGTACATCCACTACATCGAGGACAACCACTTCGTGCTGGACCGGCCGCTGCAGCCCATGTACACGTCGGCGCTGTACTACCTGCTGCAGAACGGCGTGGCGACGTCCGTCAACAAGACGGACACGTCCGTGGCGCCCATCGGCCGGCTGCTCGTCTCGGGCGCGGGCTCGCTCGAGAAGAAGGTCATCGCGTTCAAGATCCCGGCCGTGTCGGCCGCCATCGCCTTCGTCGGCTGCGGCGTGCTGCTGCTGCTGCTCGTGCTCGTGCTCCAGTGCCCGACGGACCGCGTCAAGCGCAGCCCGAACACGACGCCCGCGGCGCAGTACGTGGCCATCTCGACCGACAACGACATGTACCCCGAGCTCGTGCACAAGAAGTGGCTGCGGTTCCCCGAGACGGGCGACGTGCTGCACATGGACGACTACGTCGTCGACCGCATCGTGCTGCACGCCAAGAAGGACGCGAGCAAGAAGATCTATCTATGACCAGGCAGGCAGCAAATCTCCAGTCTCCAGTCTCCAGTCGCCAGTCTCCAGTCTCCAGTCCTCCTCCGCGCTCCTCGAATGCGTACGTTCACGGTGTATCCCCTCCACACTGGGCTTGCTACCTCGTTGGTCACCTATCCTACACGCTGCCTTGCTCCGCTAGCTCCTCTGGGACTACTAGCTGTCCACGCCGCCGCCCTCGACGGCGCCCGGCTTGGGGCAGCGCTCGCGCAGCCAGTCGGTGAGGTAGTCGAGCACGACCTCGCTCTCCGGGTCCTCGTACACGCAGTGGAACATGCCCTTGAAGAGCTTGAACTCCTTGTCCGCGTTGGCCATGCGGTCGAAGAGCGCGACGGCCGACGGCATGTCGGCCACGTTGTCGAGCGAGCCGCCGAGGAAGAGCGCGGCGCTCGAGCTGAACATGCTCGCGGGGTTCTCCACGCGCGCGTCCTTGCGCAGCGCCTTCATGGCGCGCGCGACCTGGATGCCGGTGCGCGCCGTCATCATCTCGGTCGACGTCAGCGGGTCGCTCTCGTAGTCCTCCAGGAAGCCCGGGTCGCGGCAGATCCACTCGTAGTCGAACCCGGGGACGACGCGCGCCGTGGGCGCCAGCAGCGCGATGGGGCGCAGCACGGCCGCCTCGGCGCGCAGCTTGGGCGTCCAGACCGTGCCGAGCACCGGCGACGCGAGCACCGTCGCGCGGAACTCGTGCTGCCCGGACAGCACGACGTGCACGGCCAGGAGCGACCCGAAGGAGATGCCGGCGCAGACCCAGGGCGTGGCGTCCGCGCTCGCCCAGTCGTCCGGCAGCACGGACGCCTTGGCGAAGCTCACGAACGCGTTCGCGTCGTCCACGAGGTGCTGGAAGCGGCGCACGTGGCCGCGCGGCATGCGTCCGCGCCGCTGGAAGCGCAGGTCGACGTCGCTGCTGCCGTGGTTGACGAAGTCGAAGGCCACGACGCCGAAGCCCGCGGCGCACAGGCGCTCGTAGACGAACAGGTACCGCCGGCAGTGGTCGCCCAGCCCGTGCAGGTGCAGCACGACGCCGCGCACGCTCCGCCCGCGCTCCGGGAAGAGCGCCATGTAGTACAGCGACTGGCCGCGCGCGTTGCGGAAGCGGCCCTCCGAATGGCGCAGGTGCGGCGGCACGCGCTCTCGGTACGCCACGCGCGTCGACGCCATGGACGTGGACGCCACGGACGCCGGCGCCGACCGCGACGACTCCACGGGGCTCGACGCGCCGGACGACGACGCCGTCGACCTGGACAGCGAGCTGATCAGCCGCTCCATCTGCCTCGAGGTGCGCCAAGACGGACCGAACGCTACGGGCACAAGAAGATAACTGGAGGCCCGGGGCTGGGTTGGTAGACTGGACGAGCGAAGCGGGAGCGAACGGCGGCGAACGGCGCGCGATGGGCAGCGCCGCGAATCCATACGAAGCAGGCAGAGCGCGGCGCGCGGCGATGCACATGCCATGCTTGCGCGCCGCATCCCCGCGACACGCATCCGCGACCGCATGGGCTCAAAGGTATTGATATACGGGGGGATCACCAATATGGTACTGGTATAAGAGCGTTATTTCGCGTGTTTGTTGCTGAGGATGAGCACTTGGATGATGGGCGAGTGCGTTAAATCAGTATAGACATAGTTGGGACTGTTAAAATACAGTAGCGCATCCAAGCGAACAACAAACAGCTGTGTGCATGGACTGTCCACGAACGAAACGACGCAACGACTGTTACAATTCTCGCCAGTCTGCTCTGACACGGGGGTCGTCACGCCACTTGGGTCTCCGTTCCGGAGCAAGTGGTGCTTGCTGCACACACAACAGACCAGCGACCTGCTTGCATGCCTCGTGAGTTCCGGAACGGAACTGCTACCGACGGCTACAGCACCCGGTCCACACTTGTGGATCAGATAGCCACCACGCTGGTCGATGGTCGATTGTCCCAGCCTCTCGGCCCTCTATCGTCACCTGGACTCGACCACCTGCATCGCCATCGGCCCCGTCTCCGGGTCGCGCGCTTCCAGCATCGCGATGGTCTTGCCCACGTCGCCGTCGCACACCTGGAAGAGCACCTTGGCGACCTCCATCAGCTGCGGCGGCGCGTCCATCGGGCTGCGAGGCTCGCGGCGGCGGAAGCGCATGGGCGTCAGCCGCGCAACCACTCGGCAGATCGTGTGCCTCGGGTTCGACCTCGACCGCGAGAGCACGGACCAGCCGGTCTCGTCGACCGCGAGGCCCGCCAGCGCCCCCTCGCCCACGCTCAGCACGCGGTACACGTTGACCTGTCGGTCTCGCTCGTCGAACGTCTTGACCGCCTGGGTGACGGCCACGGCGCTGTCGCGGCCGAGCCACTTGTGCGGGAACCTGTACGTGAACGAGTGCACGCGCGCCTGCGGTGTCCGCGGCTCGTACACGGCTCCGTCCCGGCGCAAGTAGTGCTCGACGACCAGCGGCCAGATGTGGCGCGCCGTCTCCAGGTCCGCGCGGATCACGTGCGTGTCCAGGAACTCGACGTGGCGGTTGTCCGCCTTAGCGCCGCCGCCGCGGTTCGTCCGGACAAAGCGGTGGGTCGACTCGGGCCGGAGGTCGATCCCGCTCTGCTCCAGAACCGCGTCGGTGCGCGTACGGACGCTGTCCATCTCGGCCAGGTAGCGCTCTAGCACGCCCGCGTCGGCCGAGCCCCAGGCGACGCGGCAGGGACCCGGCGTGACGCTCACGCTCTCGCCGGTCGCGCGCCGACGCAGCACCTGCTGCAGCTCGGCGGCGAAGCGCAGCTGGCTGTCCAGCAGGACGCGAAGACGCGCGTTCTCGGCCTCGGCTCGCTGCCTGCCTGTCCGCTCTCGAGCGGCCAGCGCTTCCCAGATCACGGCCTGGGTCGACTCGAAGGCGCTGTCGCGCTCGATCGGCGCCGAGACGCGGCGCTTGCACCGCTCCAGCTCCAGCTCCAGGTCCCGGACGACCTCGCGCAGGTACATGAGCTCGTTGCGCGAGCGCGCTCGGTAGCGCGCGCGCCGGCTGCCGTCCGATATTGAAGGATCCGAGCCAGCCGAGTACCCGATCAGCGTCGTCGCGCGCTTTGGCGGTGTAACGCGGCCGCTGGAGCTCACAGCGGCGGCTTCCTCGGCGCTCGCAGCGTCGGAGGACTCGGTCGGTCCGCCAGTAGAGAAGACGGCGTCCGGCAGCGGCTCGAAGTCGCGCAGCAGCGTCTCCACGTCGTCATCCGCCGCGCCATCGCTCGCCATGGCTTTGCCTGGAAGAACCCCTCGTGGTGGAGATGGCACTCTTTCGAGTTAATGACGTGTCTTTGTGATCTTATTCTCTCCATCGTCCTTGGCACTCCGAGTGCATGCTGAGTCTCGGCACTTCAGGTCGCCTTGGCGTCGTCCATCGCGACCACCAGCCTCGGAGGCGGCTCTTGACGCGCGACACGGCTGTAGGCCGCAGATTGCGCTGTCTCCGCCGCGGCGAGAAGTCGGACCACCGCCGCTGGCGCGCTGGGGACGCCGGAGTCGCCGGAGTCGCCGAGGTCGACGGGTTGGGAGCGCTAATAGCACGCGCTCCCGGATAGCTCCGCGGTCGGGAGTCACGGCCGTGCGGGTGCGGAGACGCCGGCGGCTGGAGACGCAGCGGCCAGGCGGCGTGGCCGAGCAGCTCGCGCTCGATGAGGTCGTCCAGGCTCCTGCGGGTCTCCTCTGATAGGCGGCAGGCCTCGTCGGTCGGCGCCGCCGAGCGTAGGAGGATCGGCATGGCGTCGGTGACGGTGTTCGGATACTGGTCCACCGTTGCCGGGAGACTGGTCCGCCGGCGGTAGGAGCCCGCTCGGACACATGTAACAACAGGCTGGAGCTGCTCCGGGGCCTGTTTCGCGCGGTTGGGGAGCGTCGCAGCTGGGCATCATCACGTGTCCCAGGCCGCAAATAGGGCGGTTGACCAGGACGAAGACGATCATGCCGCACTCGTGCTGTTCCGTTCGTGAGCGTAATCCGCCGAGCACGCAGCCTGCTTCGAAGATTGCCATGCCACCCCTCACGAAGCACGCGGATGGGCTGCTTGGCAGCCACCACGGACTCGCAGAGATCACGGCTTCTACTTGAGTAAACACTCAGGCTGCTCGACGTCTGATCGACGTCTGCTCGGCGTACAGAGCCGACGCCATGGGTGGTGGAATGGCCGATGCGCGCTGTGGATATCCGGTGCTTGGCGAAAGCAGCGTCATCTGACAACAAGTCGGTGACTGGCGCCTGGAGACGGTCAACGCGTCGAGGCGAGAGCAGTTCAGGCGAGACGTGTCTGCTTAGAGTCCGCCAGTCCTCGACACTGGCGGGGGCGCCACAGAGTCCGCCGGGTTTGGACGCGGCGGACTCTCTCGTTCCTGTCAGGCTTGAACAAGCCGCCACACAGCAAGGCGCTCGGAATAGCGGGGCGTGCAGGAACGTGCCATGCGTTTCGCCCGTCCCAGCCCCGACGAGGGCGGCTAACCTCGTCCGTGAGCTATTGTTGCGCCGCGACCGCCCTTCAAGAACGCATCAGTCGCAGTACTCGCGTCGTATCAGAGGCCTGCAGCTCTCTGAGAGAGCCTCTCTCTCTCTCTCTCTCTGTCGCTCCATGCTGGCGAAAATAGCGCCGCACGCACTGAACCCGCCACCGGCAAGGAGCCGCGGACTCCGCGCCGTATCACGCAACCCCAGAGCGCTCCTGGCTCCAAGAGCGAGGCCTGGAGCGATCATAAGACGCCCGAGATGGCCCGGGCCGTGGTAACCGACCCCGCCAGCGCCGCTCTCGACCCAGCCAGTCGCACTGTTCAATCGCCGAGCCAGCCGCCAAGCCGCCCTCCCCCTCCGCCAGCTCTCTGACTGCCCAGCCCAGCATGGCCGTGCCGAGCAGCGTGTCCGGCCTCGCCAAGTTGCTGGGCGGCGGCATCCCCGGGCTCGAAGACGCCGTCGAGTTCCTGCCCGGTCGACTGTTCTACGCGCCGCTGAAGAAGGCGCCGCCCGCGCGCACGCCCGGCGCGCACTTCTTCTCCATCGACGACGAGCTCGTGTACTGGAACTTCTACCTGGACTTCGGCCCGCTCAACATTGGGCACACGTTCGTCTTCTCCGAGACGCTGCACAAAAAGCTGGCGGCGGCCGCCAAGGCGGGCGAGGCGGTCGTCTTCTACTCGTCGACCCAGGGCCAGCGCCGCGCGAACGCCGTGTGCATCCTCGGCTGCTGGGCC
Organism: Phytopythium oedochilum; assembly: GCA_023338025.1. NCBI lineage: Eukaryota > Oomycota > Peronosporomycetes > Pythiales > Pythiaceae > Phytopythium > Phytopythium oedochilum. The sequence goes on along the minus strand of JAADXX010000246.1, from coordinate 12,759 downwards.
GTGCTCTTCCAGCGCATGAGCGCGGACCAGGCCTTCGCGCCGTTCCAGCACATGCGCTTCCCGTCCTTCCACGACGCGACGCCGACCGTGTGCACGTTCCAGCTCACGGTGCTCGACTGCCTGCGCGGGCTCGAGCGCGCGCTGCGCAGCGGCTACCTCTCGCCCGCGGCCTTCGACCTGCACGAGTACCAGCACTTTGAGCGCGTCGAGAACGGCGACCTCACGTGGGTCTCGCCCAAGTTCATCGCGTTCGCGGGGCCGCACCACCAGTACTGCCGCACGCCGCAGGGGCACGTGATGCTCACGCCGGAGCACTACATCCCGTACTTTAAGAAGCGCAACGTGACGCTCGTCGTGCGCCTCAACGACAAGCAGTACGACGAGAAGAAGTTCCTGAGCGCCGGCATCGACCACCTCGACCTCATCTACCCGGACGGCACGAACGCGCCCATGCCCATTCTCCTGCGCTTCCTCGACGCCTGCGAGAAGACGCCCGGCGCCGTCGCCGTGCACTGCAAGGCCGGGCTCGGACGCACCGGCACCTGCATCGGCGCCTACATGATGAAGCACGACATGTTCTCGGCGCACGAGCTCATCGGCTGGCTCCGGCTCTGCCGACCCGGCAGCGTCATCGGCCCGCAGCAGCAGTTCATGGAGGCCATCGAGCCCAAGATGTGGCAGCTCAGCCCGGCCGGAGCGCCGACCGGCAAGCTCGCGGCGAGAGGCAGCGGCAGCGGGTCCGCCGGCGCGCTGCCGCCGCTCCAGACCGACGCGCCGGCGTCGCCCGGCAAGACGGCGGCCGGCCCGGCGTCCCCAACCCGCGTGGCCAAGTCGTTCGCGGCCTTGTCCACGGCCGCCGGCCCGGCCTCGCCCACCAAGCAGATAGCGGCCGGGCTCGACAAGACGCAGGGCGACAAGCTCAACGACCAGAAGGTCATGCGCTACAGCCGCAACAAGGCCGCGGTCACCGGCGGCGGCATGTTCTGGTAGAGTCGACGCCTGGGACTCACCTCTGGATGCATTCGCTTGGGGATAATATATCGACTCATGCTTATTTGGTTTCAGTATGGCTGCTTCCGATGTTGTACAGTATACTCAGATTAAATATGAATTGTCATTTTCTATTGGCGAGATGACCAACAAAGATTATCAAAACAAGGTGTGAGTACAAAAAAATAGGAGAATCCTCCTCCGAAAAAGGGCCGGTCGCAAAAAGCGCGGAAACCTTGCGCGCGCACCCTTTGATCTTGCGATTTGTATTGCGGTGCGACCGCGAAGAAGAGCCGACGCCGAGCTCGTCCTGCCCCGCGCCGTCCTCCTCCGCGTGACGCGACCCTGGCGCGATGGTGAGACGCGCGCTGCGTTCTGCTCGACGCGGCGGCCCTTCTCCTCCTCCTCTGGTGCTCTGAAGCGCCGCCCGGGCGTCGGGGGAGCGAGGAGAGGCCGAGGGAATCGATGCATAGGATGGAGCGCTGACGCTTTCCTCGACGGGTTACGCTGGCTCACAGGCAGACGCGCGCATCGTGCTGCGCACGCTGATCGACGAGAACCTGCTATCTCCAGGTGGGAACCGGCGCTGCGGCCTGGGAGAGCGAGGAACCGAGTGGTGGCTGACCCGGTTTGCCTCGGCTCCGTCCGCATTAGGGAGCAAGAAGCTGTACGTGTCGTACTACCGCAAGCGCGTGTACGCCGACCTGCTGCAGGATGGATCAATCCGCTTCAAGGACGTCGTCTACATGTCCCCCGTGCCGTGTGCGCTCCAGATGAAGCGCACGCTCAATCCCTGTGCGTTGTTCGTGCTCGTCTTGGTACGGACTGGGTCACTCGCGGTGCTGGATGGCTCACACACGTCCTTGCTGCCACACTCTAGTGCTGAAAGCGGACGCGGGCTGGTCGTCCATGTTCTCGGCGGCGACCGGAGAGAGCCTGAAGGACATCAAGGACCGGCTGAACATCCGCAAGCGCGGCACGAACGGGCGACACGGGGCCAAGGAGAAGGCGCGCGCCGCGGCGGCGGCCGCTCCGCCCCCGAAGCCCCAGGCCGCGCCCGAGCCCCCCGTCAGCAACACTCCGGCACGTTCTGGCCGATTGATTCGCTGGTGGAGCCAGCGTTGCGAGTGCTAACGTTTTGCAACGGCGGTGATGGATACTTTGTGTGCTGCAGACGTGCTCGGTATGCCAACAAGAGGCGCTCGTGGGCGTGATCGAGTGCAAGGCGTGCGAGAGCAAGACGCATCTCAAGTGCCTCAACCCACCGCTCGATGCGGTACGTTCGTTCGTTCTCAAATAGCAAACGGGTCTAGCGCGCTTGAGCTATCGTAACCCCAAGAACTCACCAGCAATGCTCAACGATGGGTGGTGCAGATCCCTTCTGGACCGTGGTTCTGTGAAAAGTGCGTGAGCAGCCAGTCCGACCGCATCCTCGAGTTCTTGCAGCAGACGCGCCGTGTGCTCGTGGACTTTATCGAGGCGAGGAAAAAGGCGGAAGCGGACTCTATTGCGATCACCGCGGCGGCGGAGTCTGCTGTTGAAGCCGAGACGCTTGCAGACGGTCAGGTGGACGTTTTTAGCGTGCACGACAGTGAGTCGACAACGTCTTCGCGGCCCGGGAGCCCGGCTGCATCTGGCGAAGAAAAGACCAGTGCGGGCGACCACGAAGCGAGCAGCAGCAAGACGCAGGGTGGTGAAAAGGTGAGCGATGAAACTGAACCTGGTCAACCAACTGAAGACACGGATGACAGTGCAAAGGACTCCGCCGAGGCTGGCAAGAGCGACGGTGCCTCCGTTGTTGTGGACAAAGATGTCGAGATGGATAAAGACGCGGATGTGGTTGAGAAAGAGGAGCCCGAGCAGGAAGCACAAGATACAACGGTGGGTGCGGTGGCGGAGGAGAAGGCGTCGGGCGAGGCGGAGAAGCAGGCTGAGGAAAACAAGGAAGGTGCTGATGCGGAGCGCAAGGAGAATGAAGCCGTCTACAACGACACTGATGCCGCCGAGAAGAAAATCATCGCTGACGATAATGAACAGAACGAGGGTGCTGCTGAGAAGAAGGACGGCGACGATGTACAGCAGCTGGGGGATGCCGTCGCCGGCAGTGACGTCGATGCGGACGAGGAGAAGACCCAGAGCGCGACAAGCAAAGTCGCCCAAACGCTCACAGGTCCCGATGATCAGGCTCTGGATGTTGCGACCGATGAGGAAGCAAGCTCAGACAAAGCGGTCGAGGAATCTGCCGACACCTCAGCTCCCACTGACAAGGAGATCAAGCAAGAGATGGTAGACGAGGCAACTTCGGGCACGATTGTCGAGAAGGAGGTCAAGCAGGAGGCAATCGAGGCGGTCGAGACGGCCGACAATTTGGACGAGCAGAAGGAGCGAGCTGCTGCTGTTGAGCGTGCCTCAATCGCCAACTTGGCCGCCCAAGCCGCTGTACGTGAATCGCGCTGTCGTCGAGGATGAGTTCTGCGTGGAGACTGATGCTGTGTTTCTTCTCACTGCAGGTGGAGCAGAAATTCCTGGCACTGATCGACTCTTTGATCGCGGAAGTGACATCGAAGAAGGACCGTGTGGTACGTTCCCTACCTGTCCAACCAACTTCTTTGGTATTTGCGTCGATTCTAATTGAACTTGTGGGCTTGCAGAACCTGGTGGCGAACACCACGGGAGCGACGCTGGTCCACCTTGCAAAGACTCAGCTCGTCCAGCTTGTCGAGTACGGCGAGCGCGAAATCGCTGCGATCACACAGAGTGACGATACCACGGATGACGACTCGTCGTCTGAAAGCGGTGTATCGGAGGTTGACGCGCTCATTAAGATTTTCGACCTGCGTCACCAGATTCTCTCGTCCAAGTCGCAGTTCGAGAAGACGACCAAGACCCTAGCAAAGCGCACGGAAAAGCGCCTTCGCGCTGTCGAAGGGGAGCTCATGCAGCTAGAAGAGGCACGCACCACGGAAGCCCGGACGGTCATGAAGGTCGTGGACCTCATCGACCAGTACTCGAACGACCTCGACAAGTGCCGCAACCTGATCCTGTACAACCAGGTTCTCCTGGAGAGCGTCGCGCACCGTCGCAATTTCATCCGTTCGACGAACGTAAACGACCGCTTCATCCCATCGTATCGCTACAGCACGCGGCTCATGTCAAGCAGTAGCGACCAGTTGCTGCTGACGATACTGCTGGACAAGCTGCGAGAAATCACTGGGTCTGTCAACGAGTGGTTGAAGATGGAAGCGCACTACGAGAAGATGACTTCAAGCTTGAACGAAACGCTGACGCTGATCGGAACGAAGCGGAATCGCACGGGCATCCCTATCCCGCTGCCGTCGACGCCTGCCATCGTTGCGCGCGTGAAGATCCCTCCGTCGCGTCGCCTCATCGAGCGCCAGCTGGCGAACTACGAGGTGAACTTGGCGGCGATCCGCGTCAAGCGCGCGCGCATGCGCAAGACGCTGGGCGGCATTTTGAAGATCGCCCGCGAGGAGCACCTGAACCAAGATATCATCACGATGACGGAGATGCTGTTCGAGAAGTGCCGCGACCTCCAAGCGGAGCAAGAGGAAATCAAGACGGACGAGGAAATGGAAGATGACGAGCACGGGGACGACAACATTGACGATGAGCATGGCGAAGAGGGCGAAGGTGACAGCGCGGACGAGCCGACCGTCAAGAAGCCTCGAACGAACGACTTGGACGCGAGCAAGACGGACGAGGTGGTGAGTTCGGCGGAGACCGACTCGAAAGAGGCGAGCGTGAATGACGAGACGCTGTCGAAAGCCGTGAAGGGCATCTCGTCGCTTCTCGGAGACGACGTGTCCGACAGCCAGGACGAGAACAAGTCGAACGAGGAGGACCACGTGACGGGGCAGGTTGGAGTGAGCATGGACTCCCAGGGCCCCGCGCAGACGGCAGTGCCGTCGTCAGGCAAGCGCACGGTCGAGCAGCTGCTGGACCAGGCGGTGGATAGCTTTGATATGGACGCGGGGCTGGAGCTGCAGTTCCAGCAGCAGCAAGACGAAGAGATGGAGCGCCAGCGCCAGGAGCAGGAGCGCCGCCAGCAGGACTTTGAGCGTCAGCAGCACGAAAAGCTCAAGCGCCAGCAGGAGGAGAAGCAGCGCCAGGAAGAGGTCAAACGCCAGCAGGAGAAGCTGCAGAGGCAGCAGGAACTGCGCCGCCAGCAGGAACTGCAGCGGCAGCAGGAACTGCAGCGTCAGCAGGAGTTGCAGCGGCAGCAAGAGATGCAGAGGCAGCAGGAGATGCAGCGCCAACAGGAGCTGCAACGCCAACAGCAGGAGCAGCTGCGCCAGCAGGAGCTGCAGCGCCAGCAGGAGATCAAGCGCCAACAGCAGGAGCAGCTGCGCCAACAGGAGGCCAAGCGGCAGCAGGAGCTCAAGCGGCAGCAGGAGCTGGAGCGCCAGCGCGAGTTGGAGCGGCAGCAAGAGCTCAAGCGGCAGCAGGAGCTCAAGCGGCAGCAGGAGCTGGAGCGCCAGCAGGAACTGCAGCGTAAGAAAGAGCTGCAGCGCCAGCAACAAGAGATGGAGCGTCAGCAGGAGCTGCAGCGCCAGCAACAAGAAATGGAGCGTCAGGAGCTGCAGCGCCAGCAACTGCAGGAGCAGCAGCGCAAGCAGCAGGAAGAGCAGCGCAAGCAGCAGGAGCAGCAGCGCAAAATGCAACAGCAGCTCCAGCAACAGCAGCTCCAACAGCAGCAGCAGCAACAGCTCCAGCAGCAGCAGCGGCGCCAGATGCACTCGTTCCAAAGCCTCAGCCAGCAGATGCCGCGGAGCAAGGAGATGCCGCAGGTCCAGTCGCTCCAGGGCCAAATGTCGGCTCAGATGTCGGGCTCGAGCCTGCAGATGCTGACGCAGGCGCACCAGCAGCTCTCGCAACAACAGCAGCAGCAGCAGCGGCAGAACCCGCACCCGCTGTACGGCGATGTGCAGAAGAACATGATGATGCAGCCGGGGCTCGGCGCCGCCCAGGACCTGTACGTCGACCACGGCCTGGACATGCACCAGCAGCACCTCGGGTCGGACGTGCTGCGCCAGCACCACGACTTGAACGTCGGGTACGTCGGAGGCGCCGCCGCCGCGTCGAGTCTGCGCGGGTCTCAGTTCGCGTCCCCCGGCGAGCTGCCGCGGTCGACGCAGCAGCAGCAGCAGCAGCAGCAGCAGCAACAGCAGCGCGCGTTCTACAGCGACCAGGTGCTGCACTCGCAGGACGTCTTCACCTCGCAGAGCCACCAGCAGTCGCACCTGTTCGCGCAGCCCGGCGCTGGTCCGCAGCAGCAGCAGTCGCAGGACGCGCGCGCGCTCGCCGGACAGGACTTTCTGCTCGGCCGGACGTACCGCGACTTGAATGGCGCGCACATGAACCACCCGGGCATTGGCGACCCGTCCGACAACAACGACGTCAACATGGGCGACTGGCAGTAGGCGCCGTCGACGTCGACGCTCCTGTGTATAGTCTGCGGCACCTGAACACGTTGAAGTGATCTTCAAGGTGCGTCATCATCGCCCGTCACATGGCCACGTTGAAGTGCCGCGTCTTAGTGCACGTACGTGGCGGGGAGGCATCGGTCTTATCCACGCATCGCATTGCCCGCGGCGGCGGCGCCGGTGTTTTTATTATCGCTCCATTTCGATCGGACTACTTTCACACTTGCACGTTCGGCGCTCTAAGCTTCGGCCCTCTACGTCCGTTCGCGGCATTCCTTCGTCGTCTCATCTGGCACTCCGTCATGTATTCAAAGGCTGCGCGGTCGTCCAAGGCGTGGCGGACAGCTCCGGCAGCGGCAATAACAAGAAATAACTTACGCCCAGCGGATGCAGAAGCACAGCGCACGATGGCAAACAGCGTCGCTGCCCGCTGCCTCCGCTCCTCCATCGTGGCAGCTCGTCCTCGAGACCCGGCACTCTACACCGAGACCGAGCGCGCAAGCACCGCGAGGCGCTGCTGCAGGCGGTCCTCCAGCTTCTGCTGCGCTGAGCGCGCGAGCTGCAGGTCCCGCGCCACGGCGCGCTTCCACACCTCCAGCGCGTCCAGCTGCTCGATCGCCACCTTGTGCGTGTGCACGAGCGCGTTCTCGCTCGCTGGCAGTCGGCGCGAAGCCTCGAGGGCAAGCGCATTACGCGGGTCGAAGTTGGTGCGCGCTCGGCGCGCAAACTCCCCCACGGCCGACGGAAACTTGGGCAGATGCAGATCGAGGATGCGCTTCGCATGCTCGCAATAGCGGCGCTGCGCTTCCGGCTGCACGACGTGGGTGGCCTGCAGCATGAGCTGGCCGGCCTCGACCGTGAGCGAGTACGGGCCGTTCGCGAACTCCTTGGCCGAGCCCGTGTACTGGGAAGACACGATCGTGGCCAGCGCCATGCGCAGCAGCTGGAGGCCCTGGCGGTACAGCGCCACGCAGCGGTCGATCTGGGCGAGGATCGACGAGCAGGCCTGCGCCTCCGAGGCGTACATGGCGATGTGCGACTGGAGCTGCTCCACCTCCGGCAGGCGCAGCATCCGCACGATCGCCGTCAGCAGGGCCTCCTTCTCACGCTCGAGTCTTGAAATGCGGAGCGACATGGGCTCGTCCTCGTCGTCCTCGTCCTCGTCGTCCTCATAGTCGACAAAACAGTCATCGCTCTGGCTGGATGTGCACGAGTCGGCGCGGTTGCTCGGCGACATCCGCTCGAACACGTAGCTAGCGCTGCCGGAAGCCCGACGGCGCCAGCTGTCCGCTAGGACGTCCGAGCGGCGCTCGAGGCGCTCGAGCTCGCTCTCGACCGCGACCGACTCCGTCACCTGTTCGCAGAGCGCGTGCTTGAGCTCGTCCACCTTGCGCGCGTCCGAGCGCACGAGGAACGGCGGCAGGTACCGGCGCAGCGGCGCACGCTGCGTCTCCTGCTGCTTCTCGATCTCGCCCAGCAGCTCGAGCTGCGACGCGCGGTAGCGGCTCGACGATCGCTGCAGGCGCTGCACCGCGTCGCGCACCACGGCCATCTCCGGGTTGTCCGCTGACGACGAGAACGCGTCCATCTGCTCCACGCGGCGCAGCCGGGCGAGCACGGCGCTCACGTCGTCGAAGCGACGGAAGAGCGCGCGGTCCACCGGCACGGGCCGGCCGGGCTTGCTCTTCTTCGCGGCGGTCGCTGTGCGGAGCGCGGCCGCCGCCGCCGAGGCGCTGGCGAGCGCCGTCGCGCTCACGGGCTTGCCCAGCAGCGCGATCGTGGCCGCGTCCGACGGCAGGCTCTTGGTCCGCCGGCGCAGGCGTGAGGCCGCGGCCGTGGGCGTGGGCGGCGTCCGCGCCGGGCCCGCCGTCAATGGCGCCGTGGCCGGTGGCCGGGGGACGCGGCTCGCGCTCTCCTCCGACCCGTCGCGCGCGCGCGCGCCGAAGGGGACGGCGGCCGGCGTCGGCGGCGGCCTGGCGAGGCGCTTGGGGGAGGCCGCCGGGTCGTCGCGCTGCTGCGGCTGCGGCGACATGGCGGCCACGTGCGGCGCCATCGACGCCGGGCCGACCGATCGATCGATGGGGGGAGCGACGGCTTGGCGATTGCGGATAAGGGGAAATGGACCGACTTGCCCGGGGAAAGGCGCGGGAGGGAGGACGTGCGCGCTTCGCGGAGGGAGGGGGGCGGGATCTGACCTAACGCCGAGAACGCGCGGGGAGGGGCGAGATCTCGGGAGGGGAAAGCTGGAGGGCGTCGCGGCGCGAGGTTTTTCAAATACAAACGGCGAGTGCGACGCGGTTAAAACCTTGCGCGGTGTGATGGTCACATGCGCGATAGCTGATCAAGGAGGACGAGACGAGGTGTGCTTTGTGGTGGGTGCGTACTGTACCGAAGGGCTGAATGGCGATTTAGACTCGGTTTGTCGACGTCCGGGGGGATCTGTCGACTTTTTTCTCAGCAAATCGGACACGACTAAGACAATGTATCCGTTTTTGCCCGTTACTTACTCGGCCGTTTCGTAAAGTCGACACTTAATCCCCCTCTCGCTTTCGAAGCGTTTCTCGCGACCAGACGCCAGCCAGTCGCTGAGCTTGCGTCGCCAGTGTCATCGAGTCGAGCACACGCATACAATCCTCAAGAGAAGCGCCGTGCGTACGCTCGCGCCCCTCCGCTGAATCCACCGCGCGTCTCACAGGCTTCGCATCAAATCGGTGGCGGAGAGATTTCCCCCTGACACTGGCACACTTTCAATGTGGCACTTGTACTACGTGCTCCTACAGTGTATCGTCCTGGCGTGCCGCCGTTCCAGGCCGCTCGGGTCAGGCTTCCAGCCAAAGCCTGGTCTTTTCGCGCGGTGGAGCGCGCGCTGATGGAAATTTGCGTGTGGCGGCCACTTTGCGCCGAGATTCGACGCCAGAAAAGATACCTACTCACGATTAGATATCGCGAAATTTCGGCCGCCATCTGTTGCGGACATATCTGAACCAAACAATGGTGACAAGAGCCGGAAGTGGCCAGCCGGACGGTAACGGCGGCGACGGCTCGACCAGCGAGCAAGAAGAAGTGGCGAGCCAATTTTTTCACGCTAATTGTTCGGGGATCCAATCCGCGCGCTTCAGCGTCAACCGGCGATGAGCGCGGAGCGCCAACTTGGCGGCCAAGCCAATGAAACACGCTCGGAACTTGACGGGAAGGCACCAGGGTTGACAAATGAGGTTGCGTGCGGCCTCCATTGTCGATGCGCAAGGGCTGGCGCGCGCCGCCGAACGTTCGAGCCGCGTGCGCCGGTATGTTCAATCCCCGCACCGGCAGCACGTTCCACCCCTGCGCATTTTCCCCGCGCTGCCGAAGGATGTACTGTACTCGCGAGAAGATCGCAGATCCGTGACTGCTCATCGGCGTCTGATCGGCGCCATCTCCTCTCCATCTCGCCTGCACCATCACTGGCACCCAGCAACCTTCACTATTTCCGACTCAACGCGAAATTTGTCAAGCCCGTCTTTTCGACTCGTCCCATGGATTCGCTTACCTTTTGCGCGCGCTAGTGTTCGTCTTGCAGTGCAACGCCTTCAATGCGGGCAAGCGCGCGCGCGCTAAGTCGACGAAGGAACATCACTCTCGAGCAGCATGTTCAACCGAGAGATGGATGCTGCCGCCGAAACCGCCTTCTCTGCGGACCCCGTGGACTCGCCGACACACCCGCTGGTGCCGCCAGCGCTCGGCGATCCTTCCGCACTTAAAGACGCTCGAAATCGACGCGATGCAGTAACAGACTCGCCGACGCCGCAACCGGCCGGCCTTGCCGGTTCGGACTGCTCCTAAGTGAACAGCCCGATCCGGGTGTTACAGTTAAACGGATGGTGGCCCACCGTTGCAGGCATGGACTGTCCACCACAGTCACACGATGCTTGCATTGGGGCGGCAGATCTGTGTACAGTGTGCGGTCGACCTGCTGATGTGGACTGCAATTCACGGGATGAATCGCGTCGCAGCAATGATCAGTCGGACAAGGAAGCGTCCAGGAGACGGCGTTTGTCGATGTCGAAGCGGCGGAAGTCGACGGTGATCCACTTCGACGGGGCGGACAGCGGCGTCATTCCCATCCGAGCGATCGGTAGATCAATCCTCATGCATCTTCCACAAACAGACAATGCAATAAACGGATATGGGTACTCCAGGTAAGTACGTCGCACTTAGAGACCTCGCACCGACGGGTGGGATACCCTCCGGCTAAGTGCGGCTAGAGGTTGAGTGGTCCACACGACCCCAAGGCATATTAAGTTAGCGTGTTTGATTCATCTTTACGACTCTCAAAGTTGATACCCAGTCTCCATTTTACTTCTTCGAAGAAACTAGTGTTATGTGCATTTGTTCTGGGGGCGGACAAACCCGTAGATAAAACCGTTCGGTTCAGGCAGCGTAAAACGCTTCCTCAGCAACTAGTGCTGTGTGACATCCGTCACACACAGACACACGCACCAACGCTGACGCGCACCTGAAACTGCTGCCGAACGAGCCGGATAAGCTTCAGCTTCAGTGATTGGTTCTACGATACTGTCGCGGTCTACCTTCGTTTAGGGTCGTGGGTGCCCCAGTGACGGATCGGAGAGCTTCTTCTCGGTCTTGTTCTCCTTGGACATGGTCGGCGCCCGTGCCAACTCCTCGCCCGTCTCTCTTCCTCTCTTGGTCCACACCGCTTCGGACTTGACTCGACGTCCTCGTCAACTTCTCGCTCGGGCCTCTCTCGGTCCTCTCCGCCTAGGACTTCGTCAACGTCCACGTCAACTCCTCCCTCGGGCCTCTCTTGAGTCTGGTCCGGCTCCACGCGTCTCGAACTACGCGTGAGCCCTCTTGGCACGAGCGCGACACAGCAAGCACGATCGAAGATAAACCCACACTGTATTTAAAAGTCTCACTTACGCCGCGGCCGCCCTTCAGCCTAGGGCCCCCACTGTGTCCCTAATATGTCTGCTAGCCCCTGTCGGTCCTGTGGGTCGCAGCTCCCGAGGTTCAGACGTCTCGGCAGGACCTCTAGCACGTCCTCTTCACTTCACCAAGCGTATTCACCCGACTGGGCCAGTGGCCCGCGGTCCATGACCCATGAACGGACAGTCGGGTGACGACGCAAGCGTCAAGCACCGCCCTGCTGCCGGCTCCGGTGGGGCCTACCAGGCACACGCGCCATGACAATTGTCCCCGACCGACGCTCGACGTCCTCGATGAACCCGTTGTACCGGCGCACTCGTCAGCCAAGGACCGCGACAGCGGTAGCACGGAGCGGAGGGACGAGCGTCGACAGCATTTGTTATTCCTGCTGTGGCCACGGCTGTCAGGTGCCCCTCCCTAGGCCGCCTCGCTTGTCACAGATGAAGCCTTAGTCCCAAGTGGGACAGGTCGCCCCACAGATGGCCCTCCTCGCAGCCTCTGGTACCCTTCATCAATCCTCAATCGACCCGGACGACCTTCTGTCCCGAGCCCCATTTGTCGACCATGGCCAAGACGTCGCGGCTTTGTTTGTCCTCCCGCTCGTCCGCGACGGCGCCGCCCAACCCAAGCGCGTCGTCTCCAAAGGCATCGGCGAAACGCTCGGTCACGTCAAACCTCTCGTCTTGGCTCTGGAGCGCACAGGTGGATCTGCTGCGCGAGGTCTCCGCGACCCCAGAGACGAAGGGGTCGCCGCCCCCATTGCCGGAGCGCAAACCGCGACGACCGCGTTGCGTACACCTTCACGATCGACGGCAGCGACATCTGACGAGCCCCTTGCCTTCGAGGCCATCCACCGGCGGGTCGCCACTGTGGTGAAGCGCTCCGGGAATTTCCCAGGACTCGCCATGTCCCGCGCTCTCGCCCACCATATCATCACCGCTCCGAAACCTCCGAAGCAATTGGAAGTGTACTAAAAATAGGGAACACCGGTTCTGACCTTTTTTTCACCGCAAAGAAATCAGTCCAGCGATCAGCTGTGGTAGACTGGGCAGAATATCAAGCTGGATATGTCAGCGGGCTTTTTTTACTTCTCCACATACAATGGCAGTGCCTGAAACGGCCTGGTTCGCGGGAAAAAGGCAAAAAACTGTTTCACACGAAAGACAGGGAGAAAAGCCCGATGAGCCTTGTGCACTCTCGACGGCAAATTGAGAAATGAACGCCTGATCCCGAAATCATAGTCCACTATTCAAGGCACTTGACGAAGTCTTGGGCTGCTCAACCTCAAACAGGAGGTTATAAGGTTATTAATTCAAGGTTGAAAAAATCGAGGTGTGGAAACGCAAACGACGCCCTCGCCAATTCTCCCTTCGTTCTCACTCGGGATTTTTCTCTTCTT
>JAADXX010000245.1:0-35352 GCA_023338025.1 Phytopythium oedochilum | reverse complement strand
GACGAAAACCTCACCAGAAGTGGTGCCTCCTCACCACTCATTCTATCTCCGCTTTTTTCGGCCGAATCCTAGTTTCCCTCGTGCAAAATAGTTTTTACAATATTTGTAAAAAGCTCATGTGCTTATTTACAGCTCCAAATAGAAGGGAGTTGCTATTGACTCGTAGCCTCCTTTGACATGAGCGTTAGGGTAACCACATAATTTTGTGTAATAATGTATTGGCTGCCTCGCCTTTGGCTCGCTGTAGGCCGGGGAACCCGGCGACTCTGCACTGCCTGACGAGCCGACCGAGCTTGGTGCAAATCGGCGCAAATGAACACTTGCTACATGCTATTGCTCGCTGGTACTCGCTCCAAATTGACATCAAAACAGATCGACCGCTACTGCTACTGCTACTACTGCGCGCCTCGAGCGAACTCGCTGTCTGGGCGACTTTAGCGCGTCGACGCCGACGCCTGCTTCTTCGCGGCGGGGACGGCCGCAGCGGTTCTCTCGACGCGAGCGCGATTCGCTGGCGGCGCGCTCCCGGTTCCGCTGGCCTGGCTGGCGGTGACGCGCGTCGTCCGCTGCGGCGGCAGCGCAGGCTGCGACAGCGTTGCCGCTGACGGCTCGCCGGCAATGCTGGGTTCGCCGAGCGAGCTAGCTGTCGTGCCAGCTGCTTCCGCTGCCGACTCGGCGTCGCTGGCGTGAGCGCGTCGCCCCCAAGTAGCGCTGTCGCGCCTTCGCTAGTCGCGTCCGCACCGGTGGACATGATCCGTGTGCGCCCTTCAACGCAAGCGCGCATTGCGCTGGCCTGCGGCATGCCATTGTACATGTTGAAGTTGAAGACGTGCTTGATTTCGTAGATGGTGCCTGAGGTCCCCATGGCGAGCGGTAAGTGAGCGGAAGCGAGCATCGGCTCGCATGCAGAGCAGCGCGCACCTGGCGTGAACTGCGTGAGGTCGGCGTGCTCCCACACGGCGAGCCGGCAGATCTCTCGCCCGACCGTGTTCAACGGTATCGCCTCGATCAAGTCGCGGACCTCGTCGAACGAGTTCGCAGACTCTGCGTCAATGAATTCGAGGTGCGCGCCGTGGTAGCGCTCCGTTGCGCACGCGACAGACACTGACGTTAGTGCTCGGCACAGTTGCAGACACGCTGTGCCGTCCCGCAGACCACGCACCGGTCGTGAAGTTCGCGCCTCGCAAGAAACACATTCGCACCGCGCAGCTGTTGCCCCGGGTCGACCCTGGCGTCGAAACGAACTCCGCGAACCCTCCGACCGTCGTGAACAGCTTCTCCTGCGCGTCCATCTGGCCGCGGAGGCGCCGCAGCTGCGCCATCGCCGCTGTTCGCGACGTCGTCCGGCCGTGCGTCCGCGCGGCTACTTCGGTTGTGGCTGTGCGCGCGGGGGCAGCGCGCTAACTGCCACGTTGCGCTGCCTGCGCACGGTTGCCCGAGTGTCGCTTTCGCAAGGTTTCCCGTGACCTGTCGCACGCCTGCCCGCCCGGTCCCGTCCTGCCCGACCGGTCGCTTCCTGCTCGCACCTCTCGGGTCGCGCTCGGCTCCGTTTCCGCTGCGCACGGTGCGTTTTGGGCTGCTCTTTGCTGCTGCCGCTGCTGCAGCCGCGCTACCGATGGTGCGTCGCCGGCAGCTGTTGCTGACCGAATGGCTCGAGGCAGAGTCGCGCGAAAGTGATCGCGGTCGTCAGGGCGAGCTGCAGCTTCGCGGGGCCGTTCGGCAGCGACCGCGAGCTTATGGCGCTCGCTCGGTCTACGACGGCGGTGACGCGCTCGCGGTCGGCGCTGCGGTGGCGGCGCAGTGGCATGCGGGCATCGAGCGTGTATCCGCTTGCGTGAACCCTGCTAACCTTGCGTTCCGCGACGATCTAGGCGACCTCGACCGCTGCTCGTGCTCCGGTGCGTGCGTGCGCGGCTGCTGCGAGAACGCGCTCGCAGGAATATTCTGCGACGACGCAAACTGTGCTGTCGGAGGCAAGTGCGGGAACCGCGTGACCGAGCTGACGTGCCTGCGGCTCGTGATGACGCGCACGGGGCTCGGCGTGGCTACGACGCTGCCGCTGCCGCCTGGGCTCGCGGTCGGCGAGTATTGCGGGCTTCTGCGGAGCGAGAGCGCATCCACGCAGGAGATGCGGCGCCGCGGATACGGGTTCGCGTTCGCGGAAGCTAGCGCCGATGGCCAGCGCGTCTACATCGACGCTAGCCGCCACGGCAGTTTCTGTCGGTTCGTGAATCACTCGTGCGTACCAAACTGCCGATTCGAGGCCATGATCAACCGGAGCGCGCACAAGGTCGCTGTCGTGACGACCGAGGCTGTCCCGCTCGGGACCGAGCTGACGCTGCAGTATTGTCAGCGAGTATGGTTCGCCTGCCGGTGCGTCGCGTGTGAGTGTACCAGGGCGGGCGCGCGAGCGCGAGCTTGACCCGACGACGCGGGATTCTGCAGGAGTGCGAGCGTCCGGTGTCGGAGTCGCAGAGTGCGCCGGCGGGAAAGCAGAGAGCAAGCTGTGCACGGACTTTTCAAATTGAACGTGTGCTTGTGTGTGTGTGTGTTTCCTCTCGCATGCATCCCACCGTCTGTCCTGCTGTACCGCCTTACTGCTGGAGCTCGCTTGTCCTGCCCGCGGTCAGCGCTGCGAGCTCGCGAAGACGCATGTCTTCCTGCAGCACGTCGTCGCTCGGCCCGAAGTACTCGAAGTCGGCGCTGTCCGGGTTGCGGCCGAGCCAATACAGACCGGCGCGCGTCTGCACGCGCGAGAGAGACACGTACTGCGCGTGGCGGTCGACGGACCGGCAGTGCGGAGGCCGAAGGTCGGTCACGACAATCTGGTCTCTTGTGTCGCCCTGGACACCGTGCACGGTGATGCCAAACGCTGGCACGACCGGGAAGCCTCGGATCGAAATCGACGTGTGCCGCAGCTTGAACGAGGCCTTGGCGTGCACGATCGGCATGACCGATGTCGGCCACGCCTCTGGGACGCCAGGAAAGCGCGCCGGCATCGGCTCGCTTGGATGTCCAAGTACAAGTTTGTGGGCGGCGTAGACGCGACCCACACACCGTCGGCTTTGCGGCTGAACGTGGCGGCGGCTGGCCAGTCGATATGGTAGACCCTCCCGCCGGCGCCATTTGCGACTCCCTTCGAAATGCACTGGTTCGCCTTGACTCGGACAGGCATGCCTGGATGCCAACACACATACACACACACACGCACACACACACACACACACACACACACGCACACAGCCACACAGAGACAGAGATAGAGACACACACGGCGCGGAATTAGCAAAACAAGCGCGACGCTTGCGCGTCTGCTCGCGCGAGCGCTGAAGCAGCTCGCCAAGCCGCGCGCACGTACCGACGTAGGCTTTGAGAAATGCTGGGATGTTGCCCGTTTGGCTGTCGGCAAGGTTCGCGACCTCGGCCATCTCGGTCGGGGAGACCGTTGTCGACAGTTTTGCGGGGATTGCGTAGACCTTGCGGGAGCCTGCCAGCGCTCGGCTTGCGGTCTGGATCGCGGCGTCGTTAATCCGCTTGCGGCTCGCGTTGTCGGTCGAGACCACTTGCATGAACTGGCCGTGCAAGTGCTCCGCTGGCGGCGGCCCGACTTGCTCGAGGAACGCGCGCAGACCCGGCACCCACTCACCGACGCGCGCCTTCGCGAGCCACTCGCCCCACTCTGGGTCGTCTGCGAAGCGCATGTTCTTCGTTAAATACACGACCTTGTCGACCGCCTTGTACAGCAGCGAGCCTCGCGCTTGGGGCCCGCTGAACGGCTTTCTCGGGTTCGAAACCTTGAACAGCGGCGTGCCGTGCACGGCCAGCAGTTGGCAAAAGCCGAAAATGAAGACGGTCAGCAGCTCGCTGAACGGCTCGCGACAGCCTTTCACCTTCTTCAGAGCCTCCTCCCACAGCCCGAAAAAGCCGACGTCCGTCATTGAAAGCTCGTCGGCGATCACGCACTGCACCGGGTCCCACTTCGCGCGTAGCTTCTCGCTTGGGTTGACGATGTGGCTCGGCAGGTGCTTTTGGTTCACGCCGAGCCCGACCGCGCTGTACATCGTGTAACCGCCCAGGTTCGCCGCCGCGATGCCGCTCGACGCAGTCACTATCACGCTTTTCGGGCGACACCAGCTCTTCGCGAGGCAACGCACCGCTTCCACGATCCGCGTCTTGCCCGTCCCGCCGGCACCTGTGATAATCAGCGGCTCCATTCTGAACACTGACTGCGGCGGCAGGTCGACGTCCACGATCTTGTACAGCAGCGGCACTGCGATGTGGATAAACGCGAGGTGCTGCTGCTTGTTCAGCCCAAACGCGCGTGACACGGCCTGCACCGACGCGAACGGCTCGACTTCGCCGGCCGAGGGCGCCGCAGCGTCTCGGAACTGCAGATCGGCGACTGCAGCGTTCAGCAGTTCGACCGACACTTCGGTGGTTGCAGAGACCGTCGCGGCGGCCTCGCCGCCGCTGCCGCCGCCACCCGCTGCCTGCTGCGCCTGCTCGGCCACGGCGCGGCGCTCAAACGCCTCGATCTCGGCAAACGCGACCGGCGCGGCGCGCACGACAACGCTCGCAGACGCGTCTTCTGGCAGATCGGCGTGCGCCACATTGTTGCTCAGGATGCGCTGCACCGCGCAGACCTCCGCCGCGGTTTGCAGCGTCACCGCCTGCTCCGCTGTCGCCTCGGCAGGGTCGACCGCGCAAACGTAGTCGTCAGCCGCCACCGCAAGCAGGCTTCCGCGAGGCTGCGCAGCACCGCCCTCTCTCTCGAAGTGGCTCGCGAGCACGTCTTGGTCGTCGCATGTGCTGGGCTCGGCCGATGCGGCTTGCTCGGCGCGAAAGGCTCTGGCTTCGTCGAGCGATAAATAGTATTGCTGGTGGAATTCGAGCGCGCGCCGCAGCTTCGGCTGCGAGCTCGGGCTCCACCTCGCGAAGTGCGCTCTGGCCGACCCGTTTGCGTCGAGGATGTCTCTCGGGTCGCGGAACGGGTAGTACAGCAACGCCGCGACGCGGCAGTACAGCTCCGCTTGCTCGCTCTGCTCTGCGGCGTCTCCGAGGCACCGCGCGTCGGGCATTCGCGGGCCAATGATCTCCGGCACGCTAGGATACGACGCGCGTGACAGGCCGTGCGCGCGGACGTTGTCGGCAAGCGCACACACGCGGTCCGGTGAGAACGCGCACGCGTCGCCGGGCTCAGCCGTCGACGCCGTCGAGCTCTTTCTGAACCGGGCACTGAAGTCGTACCAGCTGCAGTCGGCGAGGCAGCGCGGCCGCGCCATGTAGCGCTGAATCGACGATTTGACGACGAAGTGGTCGCCTCGCTGAACGACCGCCGACTCGACGTCCTCGCCGTTCAGCATGTTGAGCCCCTCGACCAGCACCAGGCGCTCGAACTTGCAGCTGAACCGGCCCGTGCCCCCTTCGAGCAGGATCGCGGTCGCGAGCGGCCCGCCGATCTCGATTGCCGACGACGCCGAGTACGCGAGCGACATGAGGCGGCCGACGCCTCGCTGGAACTCGGTTCTGTCCGCGGGCGACGCCGCCGCTGCTTCTCGCTCGGCGCGCCGCCGCAGCACGAGCTCCATGACGTCGATGTTGTCGAGCGTGCTCTGGCGCTTGGACGCGTACTGCGTCGCCTGGAGGCTGCGGCCCGACCAAAGGATGCGCGCGTCCATATTGAAGTGCAATAGGCGCCGCCAGATTGGTATGTACGGGTTGAGCCATTTGTTCCCGATGCTGCGCCGGTACTTCACCTCCCCGTCCTCGCGCAAGCGCGTTGCGCTCTCTAGGTCGAGAAAGAACCGGTACCAGCACGTCGTGCCTGCCGTCCCTTTCACGCACGAGCTCGTGTGCTCGAACGCGTGGAGCTGGTCACGAAGCAGCAGGCGGCTGAGCTGGACCGCCGCGGTCGGCTCGTGCTCCGACAATCCACCGAACCGCAGGCGCAGCGCGTCGACCGCGCTGGCCGTGCTGACGGCTTGGTGCTCGGCGTCGAGCGCGCTCCACTTGCGCTCGATGACCGTCGCGACGACATCGGCGTCGGTGAACCGCGCGGCGCACGCCGCGCAAATCGCGCTCTCTGGCGGCGGCGTCCCGGACTTCAATCGGTGCTTGTACTTCGCCGGGATCTCGAGCGGGTCCATCTTGCCGTCGCAGCCTGACCGCGGGCACGCGATTTCCTCGAGCGCACCGAACACCGGCAGTTCGGCGGCGAAAATAGACTCACAGTACGCTTCGAACCTCGCGCGTATGGCGGTGTCCGCGAGCAGCTTTTCCCAGTCGGACTTGGTCTTCGGAAGCCCCGCGACCCAGAGCACGCCATGGATGTGCACGCGGAGGCGGCCTTGCTGCTCGAGCGCGTAGAACAACGCCTCGGCGAAGCCGAAGATCCCCGGCTCGGCCTTCGGTTTGTTTGCCGACGAGTCCCAGCCGAACATGACGTCCACCAGGATCTTGCAGCACAGCTTGTAGTACTCTGCCTGCAGCACTGTGTTCTGCATCGCTAGGCGCTTCATCTCGGCGCTGGTCGGCATGTCCACGACCGTGCAGGCCACGAGGTCGCGCGGCCGTCCGTTCGGCAAATCGTAGCCGGACCAGAACGCGACCGCGATCGATCCTTCTGGGAACGGCGTCAGCGTCCAGAAGACCGACGGCTCGCCGAACATGATCGTCATGGCGTCCACTTTGCACGGGAAGACCTCGCGCTCTTCGTTGCTGCCCCACATCTTGGACGTCGACGCGTTGATCGCCTTGAGAACGCTCGACGCGCGGCCGCTCCCTCCGCCTTGCGCGACTGACCTCTCCGTTTGCGCGGCGCGCCGCCTCGCGACTCGCGCCTCCATCGCGCTTCGAAGCTCCTCCGGCGACACCCGCATCGCCCGCGTTGCTATGTCCGGGTCGTGTCGGACACGCACGAACACGCCTGTCTTCACGCGCTCCGTCGCCAGGTAGTCGAACATTTGGATCTTGAACAGCGGGTCCTCTGCGAACCGGTGAGACGACAGATTCAGGTAGTTAAGCACCACTTCGCGCTTGCTGTACCGGTGGCTCCGTCGGCTCGAGAACCCGCCGACGCCAAACGTCAGCAAGTGCGGGTACGCGCGCTCGAGGTACAACGGGTCGTCGTGCTGCAGGATCGACGTGGACCGGCGCGCCACGTACGTCGGCCGGCCCGTGATCGCGTCGAGCGCGCGCGACAAGCACGCCTCTTCGTTGTCGTCGACCGCCGTCTCGATCACGACGGTCTCGGACTGGAGCACCATCGTTTCGTCGACCGCCTGGCCGTCGCCGTCCTGCGGCGCTGCTACGCTCTGCTGGCGCTCTCGCGCCTGCGCAACCAGCCCGCTCGTGTCGCCGCCGTCGCCGAGGCGAGTGCAGTACACTTCGTGAGAGCGAGCACCTGCGCTGCGAACGTCTGTGCTCTCTTCTACGTCGCGATACAGCGGGTTGATCCGTCGCAGCAGCGCCTCGAGCGCCTGCACGCGCGCGCCGTCGCACTCGTGCTGCTTCGCCACGACTAGCTCTTGCTGCGTGGTCATCGGGCCCGCTAGCACGGCGCGAAAGTTCTCGCGCGAAGGGATGCTCGGCGCGCGACTCGCAATTGTCGCGTGGCGGTTGTCCCACGAAAGGAGATGGCTCTGGAGAACGTTGCCTGGGCCACCATAAACGACTTTGACCAGCCCACGGGTCTGCACGAGACCGACCGCTTGGCGCTTAATGAGCGTTGCCGCGTCGATCGCGTCGAAGGTTCCTGCCACGAAGCCGTCTGCGATCGCGAAGCGCGGCGGCGCAAGTCGGGCCTCCGAGCAGCCCCGTGCAAGCAGCCGCGCGTTCGTTGTTTGCAGGTCCTGCAGCACGCTGCGCGACATCCACACCTTGACGCCGTGCTCCGTGCGCTAGAGCCCTCGCGGGGATAGCAGCATGCCAGACAGCCTGCCGTCGATCGGACCGCAATTGTAGTACTCTTGGATCGGCGCGGTCGCCCAGGACTTCGGAGCGAGCACCTTCCGCATCCCGGCAAGCGACAGCTCTTCGACCGAGACGCAGCACGCGTCTCGGCGGTAGATCCATGCGTCCGTCACCGCGCACGCCTTTCGGTCGATGCACTGATCGCCAAACTTGCGCGCCACTTCGAGCTCGATGCGCAGACTGGTTGCTGATGACAGCGGCTCGAAAGCGCCGGCGTTGTTGATCTCCTGCAGGCGGTCGTACGACAGCCAAGGAGAAGCGCCGGGTTCTGCGGACAGTCGCCGAGTGGCAAGCGGCTAGCGCATAATGCGGGCTTCGCACTCGTCGAGTTGCGCCGTACCTTCCGATGCTCGGTCGGACGGGCGCGGACTGCGCACACGCTTTGCGCGCGGCTCGTGCGGACCCGGCATGCGAACGTCTCGCGCCCGCTTTAGCGCTGCGAACTGCTGCTGCGTCGAGTCCACGAGCTGGCGATAGGGCACCTCGACTCCGTCGGCGACCCGCAAGCCATGCCGCACCATGGTATGTCTCCCCGCTCGTGACGGTGTCTCCGTTGCTTCGGAACTGCGGCGGCCCCGACGAACTTGAAGCCACGCCGAGCCACGTCGCTGCCATATGGGACAGGGATACTCGATCGCTGCTAGTTCGCGCGCTTTGCTCCGATGTGTCTCGGGACATCACGAAAGGAAAGAAATCGACGCATCGATGCAGACCGCTGCAGGCCCTCGATCCCGCCGACACCACACTGTCACAGAGAAACTAGCCGTTCTCGAAGCGACTCGGTCCTGGTCGGCAGCTGACGCCGCCGCAGAGCACGGTATAAGCCGCGCTACCATCGCGTTGTGGCGACGGAGCGAGCAGCGCCTCCGCGAGCAGCATCCTTTGTCGCGGCGGAGCGTCTGGAGGAACAGCGACAGTCGCAGCAACAACAACATCATCATCAGCAGCAATATCGGCTGCGGCAGCGAGCACCCCTCCGCGAGCCAAGCGCGTGTACCGACCGAGACCGCTAACGCAACGATGGACGGCGCCGCGCCAAGCGAACTGCGCTTCGCACTCGCCGCGTCTGCGCTGAACAACCAGGAACCAGAGCGCGTCCACTCCGGCCAGCATAGCGGTCTGGCGTGCGCATCAGCAACTCTGGATGGGGCCGCGCCGGGGCCTCACGCACGCAATGCGGCGCCTCCAACCAGCGCACGCGACGCCTACGCTGCCGCTGCCGCTGCTCCAACGACCTCGAGCGCGCAATCGCCGGGCCAGACGCCCACCGAACGCGCCTCGCAGCAGCAGCAGCCGCAAGTTGCTGAGCCGGCGCCATCGGTCCGAGTTGGGTATGTTGGTCACCGCGGGACGCTCGCCGAGCTCGCTGCGCGCGCGGCGTTCCCGCTGTTGCGAGTCGACTCGTCCAATGCGCCTGCAGCCTTCGACGGAACGGGCTTTGCTCATGCGGTCGATGCGATGGACGCGCTCGCGGAGCGCGAAATCGACTACTTCGTGCTGCCGACCGCCTGCCTGCTGACGCTGCGCGCGAGCTTTGCGCTCGAGAACTTCTCGGCGCGGCCGCTCGAGATCGTCGGGGAGATCGAGTGCAAGCCGGACCTGTGCCTCTGCGCGCTGCCCGGCACGGAGCTCCATGAATGCGATTGCGTCATGTCGGACGCCGGCATGCTGCAGGCGTGCGAAGCGCTGGTTATGCGTACCGAAGCCGACCGCGGATCGCCGGTTGTGCGCCAAGCGACGTGGAACAATGCCGGCGCGTGCCACACCGTCCGCGACCAGGCCGCGCGCGGCATCGCTGTGCTCGCAAGCAAGCAAGCCGCGCAGGACGCTGGACTCGCCGTGCTGACCGACGCTCTCGGCGACGGCGCGCCGACCGAGCTGTCGTACTTGATCCTCGGCCGCCGCCACGGCGTGCCGCTTCAGCCACGCGCGGCGTGCGCGATGCTCAAAGCCACGCTGCTCGCGACGCTGCGCAACCAAACGGCGTGGCTCACGGCCGTCACGCAGGCGTTCGACGACGCGAACGTCTACGTCATCGACATCCAGACGCGCGTGCTAGCACCGTCACCCACGAGTCGGTACGTCCGTCCGTCCGAGGACGCGCTCGCGTGTCCGCGCGAACGCTCTGTCCGGTTCGCTTTCTGACGATACGGGGCTCGTGCCGCTGCGCAGGTTGCCGCAGCACCAGGCGCTCATCAGCTTCGTTTCCGCGGCACGCCTGACGTCCGAAGCGCTCCCGCTTCCGCTACAGCAGCGCCTCGACGCGCTGTCGACCTCTGTGAGCGTCCTCGGCTCGTACTTTAGCATCACGTGTGCGTGACGGACGATGTACACGCGGAAGAACTTCAGGCTCGCCAGCTTGCCGCTCGATACGCCTCGCCGACTTTTTATTTGGCTGCTGCCGCGTGCCGCTTGCACCGCCGCTTGCCGCCCGCTTGCCGCCAGCTTGCCGACGCACCGCTGCGCCACTCACTGTCCTGCAATCCACTTGACTTTTGTATGGTGTCGGAATGCATGATTGCTGTTATTTCTGTTATGTGGTTTCCGTTATGCTGAACAATTAAGCGGTTTGATACATCTTGAAAATGAAATGAGTGCCATCCACGGTCTGCCATGACTTTTCACAGGTCAGGAATGCACGAGTCAAGTTTACAATGTCACACGTCACAGCAAGTATGCATGTGTAGAGGTAAACAAACGCAAAAAGGGAGCGTACAGTGATCTCGCTTCATATCTTTACATACCGGTATAAAAGGTATGCCACGGTATCACGGTGAGTCGAAACTAAACGAAAGTTTCGCAGGTACAAAATGTCACAGGTCGCAATTCGTATGCTCGCATGCTTTCGTGGGACCGAGCAGCGCTATTCCTTTTCGCAATGCCACGCATTCATGCAGGTTTTTTGGGCCTACTACGTGATCGGGGCCAATAACCGGGTTCCCCGGCCATATCTGGCCAATATTGACAATTTTACTGACGATTCGGACAATGCTGCACATAGTTGTGTGGTTTCCATTATTTCGTTGCAATAGGGTTCGGGGGAAATGTTTTTTTTGCACCGAAATGAAACGATGAAAGGCCGCTGCGCAAGATACTTTTCTTGACATGCCAGGCGGAGGAGGACGCGTCCGAGGTCTGGGCTTTGCTCTGTTGCTGCTCCTCTGGGGCGCCCGATGGGGCGGCGTGGTGGACGCGGCGATCTCCGCCGCCTCGCTGTCGCTGGGGACGTCCAGCGCGGGCGCGACGGGGACGGCGACGGTCTTTTTCACGACCAGCAGGTCCATCCCGGTCGGCGGCTCGGTCGTGGTCGCGTTCCCGTCCTCGTTCCTGGTCGCGCCGACGTCGCTTGGCGTCATCTCGGGCGTCAGCACGTCCTCTGCAGTGTCGTCGTCGGGCTCCAGCGCCACGGTCGCCATTGCGGGGGCCTCGGTCAGCGCCGGAGACGTCTCCTTCACGCTGGATGGCATCACGAACCCAGGTGAGTGGCCTCGCCGAACGTTGCTGTAGACGGACGCAGCTAAGCAGCGCGCATGCTGGGCTGCCGCGCAAGGCGCGGGCACGACGCCCTCTTTCAGCGTCGTGACCCGCAGCGCGGCGGGCGCTGGGCTCGACTCGGCGTCGATCGCTGGAGCCAGCATCACCAAGTCCGCCATTAGCGGCGCTGCCGTCTCGCCCTCGTCGGTGAGCGCTGGCGCGGCTGCCGAGTACACGTTCGCCTTCACCACGGCGGTGGATCTGCGCGCCGGCAGCTTCCTCGAGCTCGAGTTCCCGCTGTTGTCCGCCAGCAAGTTCGTCTTCTCGGCCGCGACGCTAGCGAGCACGAGCAACGTCGACCCGGCGTCGACCGACGTCCAGATCCTGTCGCAGTACGTGCGGCTCGTTGTTGCGGGCCAGACGATCGTCGCCGGCACCGCGGTCTCCATCACCTACGGCAACGTCATCAACCCGGCCGCCCAGAGCGCCGGGTCGTTCGTCGTGCGGTCTCGACACTTCTCCGGCAGCATCTACGAGGAGAGCAGCGCCATCGCTGGCCCGACCATAGTGAGCACGACGCTGCCAGCGTCCGCCGTGACGGTAACGCCAGTCTCGTACTTCGGCGGCGTGGCGACTTCCTACACGGTGGTGTTCGACAACACGGACGTGTACCTCCCCGGCGGCAGCCGCATTCGGCTCGACTTCCCGGCGCGCTTCGACATCACCGGCGCCGCGCTCACGGGGCTGAGCAAGATCGTCACGGCGAACACGGTGCTCAGCGTATCGACCGTGTCTTGGAGCGTGATGCTGGCCATCGGAGCGCTCCCGACCGCCCCCGGCACCGGCCGGTCGTTTTCGTTCAGCGGGGTTGTCAACCCAGGCTCCTCGTGCGACGAGTTCATCGTCGAGTACTGCTCGACCGCGTGGGAGACGTACGCGTTCACGCTGGCCGACAGCGCGTGGAACACGTTTGCGACTACGAGCGCGGTCGCGGGGACTCCGGTCGTCAAGAAGCCGATGGCATTCGCGCGGGTGCGGCCAGCGCTGAAGGACCCCGAGACGGCCACGACCGCCACTGTGACGCTGGACACCGAGACAGCGATCAGTGCGGGCGGAGCCATCGAGGTTCAGTTCCCGACTGGGTTCGTGGTTGGCCCAGGAGTGACGGTGAGCAGCGCTTCACTCGTCGGGATCCCGGCCACGAGCGCAGGGGCTGTGACCGTCGCGGGAATGCGGGTCTCGCTCGGGATCGGCGGGAGCGTGGCGATACCAGCGACGACCGGGCTAGCGTTCTCGGTCGCAGGGGTCACGACGCCGCCGCTCATGACCGTCGGGAGCTACGTCGTGCGGACGCGAGACGCGTTCGGCAGCATCATGGAGGAGAGCACGGGGGTCTGGGGAGAGGGCTGCACCCACCTGGGCGACTGCAACGGCCACGGGCAGTGCACGCTGCTGTCCAAGAGGTGCATCTGCGACGAGGGCTGGGGCGCGCCAACGGACGTGGCTGCCTACCGGTCGCCAGACTGCACCGCTCGTGCGTGTCGGCCGCGTTCTTGCGCCGCGCCATTGACCGCTAGCTAACCTGGCGAGTCGCTTCCTTTGTCCTGATGCAGGCGTATGTCCGTCTGGCTCGTCCTGGGGCTCCATCCCGACCTCAGCTACCACGGCACACGACGTGAGGGAAGAGTGTTCGGGCATGGGGATCTGCGACCGATCGACTGGCCGATGCGCGTGCTTCGCGGGGTTCGCCGGCTCCGCGTGTGACCGGAGTGGGCTCTGCGTCGGTCGTTGCGTAGCCGCCGCATGGCATGCAGACTGACTCGCATGGCTGCGTCAGTGACTTGTCCGAACAGCTGCTCGGGCCACGGCCGCTGCTCGACGATGCGGGAGATGGCGGGCATGGCGAACGCGCTGCCACTATCGCCCGCGTCCACGTACGCCGGCGAGGAGGTGCGTCTGCCTGTTGCTGCGCTCCTCAGCGACTCGATCGAGCCCAACCATGCCGCTCTCACCGACAGGAGACGACAACATGGGACCAAGAGCGGATCCTCGGCTGCGTGTGCGACTCGGGCTGGGCCGTCGGCCTCGGCAGCGGAGAGCTCCAGGCCACCGAGTACTTCGGCGCCGACTGTTCTCGTCGTACGTCGTAGCCCAGACCCTCGCGCATCAGTGTCAATACTGTCGGTACATACTCACGCCGGCCACTACGCAGGGCACTGTCCGATAGGCGACGACCCCGAGACGGAGGCCGACGAGACGGACTGCGAGGGCGTCGCAGTCGTAGGGAGCCAGGCGACCGGGGCGGCCGGGAACAAGTGCCTCGTCGAGTGCTCGAACCGCGGCGTGTGCAACTACCGGGCGGGCGTCTGCAGGTGCTTCCGGGGCTACGCGGGCTTCGCGTGTCAGTCGCGCGACGTGCTGTCGAGCGAGTGAGTCACCGGCAGGAGACGAACCAACGCAAGGGCAGTCAAGAACGCTGGCTAGGTCCAATTGATCGGGCTCTATTGGGAGGTGCGGGAGGCGGAGGTGGTGGTGGTGGGGAGGAGGATCAAAGCCGATCAGCGTCCAGGACAAAATGACGGAGTCGGTCCGAGGAATAAGTCAATCAGGCTGGCGTGGTAGTCTGCGAGAGAAGCCGCGGCGGGTCGAAGCAGCCCAAGGGCTCGAGCGACACCATGCGGCCGCGTTCTCGTCCGGAGCAGCTTCTCGTCGACGGCGGCCAGGCCAGCCCTTCTCTATGGGGATCGTGAGTGCGTTCTTGAGGCAAGCGGCGTTAAATCTTGGGAGCGATGGGGGGGGGGGTTGAGTCGGAGCGAGGTGTTGGAGTGCGGGCGAGGCTCGAAAGCCGACGCCCTGGAGGGAGCCGGCGAGCCGGATCAGGTCATCTGGAGCAGCAGCTCCTTCTCGTCGATCGCGCGCGGCGTGCTGATGTCCATGACGTAGACCTTGGACTTGCGCTTGAGGTCGATCTTGGCCTGCTTGCTCTTGGGCAGCTCCGTGACCGAGGCCTCCTCGAAGCCGCGCTCCATGAACCAGTGCGCGGTGCGCGTCGTGAGCACGAAGAGCTTGTTGACGCCCATGGAGCGCGCCTTGCGCAGGATGAAGCCGAGCAGCGCGTTGCCCTTGCCGAGGCTGCGGTACGTCGGGTCGACCGCGACGCACGCCATCTCGGCGTAGTTGTTCTCGTACGGCTGCAGCGCCGCGCAGGCGATGATGGCGCCGTCGCGCTCGACGACGGCGAACGTGTGCACGTCCGACTCGATCTGCTCCTGGTTGCGCGACACGAGCACGTCGTCGTCCAGCAGCGGCTGGATGAGGCGCATGATGCCGACAATGTCTCCGTGGCGCGCCATGCGCACGCCCTCGTACATGTCCTTTGAGATCATGAGTCCCTCTCCGTCGCGCGTGAAGAGCTCCTGCAGCAGGCCGCCGTCCACGTGGCGGCTGACCATGTGCGAGCGCTTGACGCCGTTGACGCACGCGCGGATGGCTTCCTTGAGGTAGAGCAGGTAGTCCGGGTCGACGTCCGCGCCGTCCGCGGCCGGCGTCTTCTTCTCCGCGAGCTCGACGTACTGCTGCGCCTGCTGGATGACGAGCGCCTGGACCTTCTGGTTGACGCGCGAGTCGACCATCTCCTCTCCGTTGTGCAGGAAGATGAGCTTGTCGCTCTGCAGCTGCACGGCGCACTTGCTGGCCACCTGCTCCGACAGGCAGTTGAAGACCTCGCCGCTGGGCGAGTAGCCGATGCTCGAGATGAGCACGATGTCTCCGTGGTCGAGCGCCGCGCGCACCTTGGCCGTGTTGAGCCGGCGCATCTCGCCCGTGTGCTTGAAGTCGACGCCGCCGCGCACGCCCACGGGCTGCGCCGTGACGAAGTTGCCGGACGTGACGTTGACGGCGCCGTTGCCGCCGGCGGCCGAGGGCGCGTTGGCGATGCCGCGGCCGAGGAAGCTCTCGATCTGGAAGCGCACCGAGCCGGCCGCGTCCATGGCGCACTGCAGCTCCTCCGGGCCCGTGATGCGCATGCCGCAGTCGAAGCGCTGCGAGAGCTGGCGCAGCGCGAGCTGCCGGTTGAGCTGCGGCCGCGAGCCGGCGACCAGCACGAGCTTGATGCCGAACGTGTTGAGCAGCGCCACGTCCTGCATGACGGCGCCGAACACGCGCGACTCGACCAGCTGCCCGGGCAGGTGCAGCACCATGGTCGTGCCGCGGTGGAAGTTGATGTACGGCGACATGCTGCGGAACATCTCGGTGAACGAGCTGGGCGGCCGCGGCCTGGCGCCGGCCGCCAGCGGCGCGGGCGCCGCCTTCACCTGCAGGCACTCGGGCGGCACCATCGGCAGCGAGTCGGCGCCCACGACGGACGGGTCGCCGGCCGCGGGCGTCGCGTGCAGCGCGCGCGGGTCGCTCGCGGCCGCCAGCGGCGCCGACAGCACGGCGTCCGCCGCGACCGTCGCGAGCGCGCGGCCGCCGAGATGGAGCAGCGCCGAGCGCGCGGCCGGCGCCGCCTGCCAGGCCTGCAGCAGCGCCGCGCGGCGGAGCGCGGGCGAGCGCCACATGGAGGGGGAGACGCGGGGACAGAGGCAGCAGCTGGCGGGTTGGGATGTGGGTGATGGCGCCGTCGCCTTCGCCTCGCCTCGCGTCGCCGACGTTCCGGTCGGAGCCTTGGTGGCGGATCCGTTGGTGAAACCCCTTGGCGGAGAGCCGCCGCGAGGGATATTAATAGCCGAGCGCAAGTATAGAGGCGTACGGGGAGGTTTCCGCTGTGTTCGGCTATTTTGGGAAACAAGGCTGAAGCTGGATATGCGATTGCGAAGGCCGCCCGGCGGGGGGTTTCACTCCCACAAGAATGTTCCGTCATTCATCTCTAACATTATACCCTAAACTCTTTACCTCCCATCTTGAATTGTGTAAAAAAGTCATCCTTTGTTTTGTAAATGCGTTTTGCAAATTGCAACGAAATGATGGAAACCACACAATTATGTGTACCTTTCATCCGGACAATGTTGTAGAGAATATTTTCGATTCGGATAATGCTGCACATAGTTGTGTGGTTTCCATCATTTCGTTGCAATAGTTCTTTAGCACTATTGTCAAATCAGATTTGAATTGATCGGTGGTACGATGAGCCTTAAATAAGGTACACTTGCACCTGAAAAAGTCAGACGCACGCAACATGTCATCCGGTCAAAGACGCGCTGCCATTGGTAGATTTACTTTTAACAGCGTTCTCCAATTGGCCGAAACCCTGCATGAAGCCAGCCAATGTCCGCCGCCCAAAGCAAATCCAGCCGGCAGGTGCACATTGCAGTCGGGTAGGAAGGAACCCACGCCGGCCGCCACTCGCCGATTCGCCGCCCCCGCATCCCGCCCCCGCCCCGCAGCCGCAGCCGCAGCCGCAGCGCCGCCCCCTTCCCCGCCATGGCCTCCGTCGTCCCCTCCTGTGCGTCCCCCGGCCGCGGCTGCCGTGCGGGCCCCCGCCCCCTGTCTGTCGACGAGCGACCCTCACGCGAGTCTCTTGTCGGCAGTCGCCGAGCTCCAGAGCCTCTCCAGCGCCTGCAACCGCCTCTGGGAGCTCGACGCGAATCGGTGCGTCGACTTGGCGCGATGATCTGCGGACGCCGAGGCCGCAGACTCACCCGAGCGACCGGCAGGCTCGAGCCGAACGTGCACTACGCGCTGAACCTGCAGGAGGGTAAGAGCGCCTTCCAGCGCGGAGACGTGGCGGACGAGCGCCTCTTCTCCTTCGTCGACCCGTGCGTGTTCGACCGGCCGACGTACAAGCTGCTCTTCGAGCTGCTCGACAACTACGAGCGCGGCGTGCGTACTAGTCTCGCCTCTGCTATAGAGAAGAGAAGACGGCGAAGGCTCTGACCGAGGCGCTGAACACTAACAGACCGGCGTGTCGGAGAGCGTGTCGGCGGAGGAGCTCGCCGAGAACAACGCGTTCCTCAACGCCGTCGTCGACACGGCGCCCATGCGCTACTCCTACAAGTGCGCGCCCCTCTCTCTCTCTTGGCGCTTGAGGCTCTCGGTCGGATCGCTCTGACGCGCAGACGCTCCGTGTCCTTGCTGGCTCGCAGCTGGCTCGTCAAGAACAAAAAGTTTCACGGCGACGCGCGCGACTTTAAGCGCAAGGTCGAGGCCATTTGGTTCGGCCTGTACCGGCGCGAGACGCAGAACGACTCGTCCGGCTTTGAGCACGTGTTCGTGGGCGAGGAGCGGAACGTACGTGGCCAGCACTGCCGTCGTCTATTACATTGGGCGGGGTGGACGCAGGGAGTCCCCACTGACGATCCGTCCGGTCGCTGCAGGGCAAGATCATGGGCTGCCACAACTGGATCCAGGTCTACAACGAGGAGCGCAAGGGACACCTCAACTACCAGGGCTACATTCGCCCCAAGCAGGCACGTCTCGCATGTATCGCTACCCTCTTTGCGCCTTGGCGTCGGTCACTAAGCGCCTTGTCCGTCTGCAGCGCGGCCGCCGGTTCATGGAGCCGCACAACATGGAGCAGCTCGTGACCATCCAGTTCAAGTGGGGCCGAGAGACCAAGGCCGTGTCCACGAGGTACGCCCGACCGAGCTGTCCTGCGCAGCGCGAGGTGCTGATCGCTGGCTAACTCTCGCGCACGGAACGCCAGTCTGGTCGGCGTGAGCCCCGAGTTCGAGATGGCGCTGTACACCATGTGCTTCCTGAACGGAAAGGAGGAGAACCACGTGCAGGTCGGGCCCTACCGGTGCAACATCAAGTGCTTCACGTTCGGCCACGGCAGCAGCGTCAAGGTCGGCTCGGCCTTCCCGGAGGCGCTGCCGCTGACCGACGAGCAGGCGGCGGTCAAACTCCAGGCCATGGTGCGCGGCCACCAGGCCCGCCACCACCCTGGCCGCCCGGCCCCTCCTCCGCCGTCTCTCGACTCGTGGGGGCCGCCGCCAGGCCAGGCCGCCGCCCCAGCGCCGCAGCCCGCGCGCATCCAGCAGCAGCAGGGCAACGCGTGGGGCAAGCCGCTGGCGTTCAGCAGCACGACGACCACGACCACTAGCAGCCGCACGACGACCACGACGACGGTCCGCTCGGAGGAGGCGCCTGCCGCCGGCGGCGCGTGGGCCAAGCCGCACAAGTGGTGAGCCCAGGCGCCAACGCGGCCGCAGCGTCGGCCGAGCTGGGCCGTCCGCACAAAGGACCATGTAGTTGCGCCTGAGAGGGGCTTGTTCAGCCCACTAACGCTCTTGAAAGCCGAAATGACACGAGCCCAAGGGCGTTCAAGCCACGAGCGCTGCGATTCGCCGGCGGTTGCTGCTCATCGGTTGCTGGTCGAGCTGCGGGCGCGCTCTCCTGGTCGTTCGCGTCCGTTTCGAGCCTGCGACCTCCACGCGCAGGTGCGTTCGCGCTGGAAATAGCGATAGCTGCGCTCAATGGTTTCGCGTGACGCCTCGGAGCGGAGCGGCTCCTCCTCCGCCGCCTCCCCCGCTCTGGGCATTCGCGAACCCGCCACAACCGTCGTCTCTCTCTCTTCTTGTCCCTCAGCTTGCGTCGCAGCCGGCTCGAGCGTCCGCCTCCGCCCCGGCAGCGATGGAGGCGAAGCACGAGCGCCAGCAAGACGCCGAGGAGCGCAAGCCCTCCCGCAAGTCGTCGGCCGAGCACAACGACGCGGACGCGGACGCGCCGACGCCCGAGGTCGTGGCGCTGCGCCAGGGATACAACCAGACGTACGTGGTGCGGTCCACGAGCGGCAAGGCCGGCTCGCTGCACGACGTGCTCTTCCGCTGCGGCAACTGGTGCTACGGCGGCCAGGTCGACCTGGGCGGCGCGCGGATGGAGCTCGCCGACGTCCCGGCCGCCATCCCGGCGCTGCAGAAGCAGCAGGCGTCGCTCCAGTACCTGGGCGAGTGGAAGGGCCTGCCGAGCACGTCGCCCTTCTCGGCGCCGCTCGCGACGCTGTACGACGCGATCGACTTCCTCGGCGCCGAGCTCGCGAGCGCCAGGATCGAGCGCAAGCTGCTGGCCGCGGCGGATGAGTACGCGTGGATCGACGCGGATCCCAAGGGCCCCGGCGGCGTCGGCGCGCACTTCTTCGAGCTGCAGACGAGCGGCTTCCCGAGCCTGGACGCGGGCGGCATCGACTTCGCGGCCAGCAAGACCTTCGTGCGCGGACTCGTGCTGCTCGTCGTCTACTACCAGCGCAGCTTCTACGCCGTGCTGCACGACGGGGACGGCGAGCAGCCGCTGCTGGACGTGCGCTTCCCCGACATGTCCGCGCACCTGCAGGGCGTCCACCTGCAGTCGTACGGCCAAGCCGAGGCGAGCAGCAGCGACGTGGGCGGCCGAGCCAAGAAGCTGACGCTGTGGCAGGCCGGAGAGAGCAGCGACGGCGCGCTGGGTAAGCGCGCGAGCCCGGCCAAGCCGCTGCAGGTGCAGTGCAAGGACGTGAGCGGCGGCGCAGGGTACACACAGACGTTCCTGATCCGGCGCGGAGCGTCCGCGGACAAGACCAACAGCCTGCGAGAGGTGCTCTTCCGCTTCGGCAACTGGTGCTACAACGGGCACGTGGACCTCGGGCCCAAGCTCGAGCTCGCCGACATCCCCGTCATCATCCCCATGCTCCGTCGCCAGCAGAGCGCGCTGGTACGTTCGTCCGCTGTCGCCGACGATAGCGAACATGGTGGTGCTGACTCTTGAGGGTGAATGGTTGGATCGAACGCAGACCTTCATGTGCGAGGTGGGCAAGATGCCGGCCACGTCGCTCTTCACGGCGTCCATGGAGCACCTGGCGGAGCTCGTACCAGCGCTGCAGGGCGAGGTCTCCAAGGCCGAGCAGTTCGTGCGCTCGCTGGCGTCCTCGAAGGACGGAGAGGCCGCCGGCCGCGTCGCCGACTGGCTCGAGGACGACGACGTCGAGTGCTTCTTCGAGGTCGGCGTCGACGAGTGCCCTGCGCTCAAGGTGAGCGAGCCCAGAGCCATGTTGGAGCGGCGGATGGCAGCCGATGGACTGACTGACTGACCGACGCTGTGGCCGCTGCTGTAGAACGTCGAGGCGATCGCAAGCAAGGTGTACCTCGGCGGCGTCGTGCTCGTGCTGCTCTACTACGACCACACCTTCTACGTGTACCTCGAGAGCGGCGAGGACGAGCAGCCGCTGCTGGACACGGCCTTCCCGGACATCTCGTTCCAGAAGGAGGGCATGCAGCTCAAGACGTACCGCGGCGGCGTGTTGGGCTGCCCCGAGCTGCGCCGCCTGAGCATCTGGAAGGTCGTCCACGAGTTCATGGACGCCAGCGACGACGAGGATGGCGGCGACGCGCGAGTGGCCGCCTGGGACGGCGCCAGCAGCAAGGCGCGCGCGGACGCCAAGACCGTCGATCGGCGGCCGGAGGAAGACGCCAAGGAGAAGCCTGGCAGCAGCTCGTCGCTGCCCAAGCCGGCCGACGTCCAGGCGCGCAAGTCGGCGCTGCCGCACCACATCGCGCCGCTCAAGCAGCCGAGCGCGAGCGGGTCGGCCGCGCTCAAGAAGATCCCGGACCTGGGCTTGAAGGCGCCGTGGGACGAGACCGGCCGGCCGCTCGGCCTGCGGACAAGCAAGTGAGGCAGGCGGCAGCGCGAGAGTCGAGCAGGGAAGGCTGCGGACCCGAGACGGGAGCTGGAGGAGACGGACACCGCGCTATAACGACGACATCAACAGCGACTCGCCCTTGCATGGTTGCATCTCGTCCCCGTCTTGGATTCACCCGCGCATGACGCTGTTAGGTCGCTTCAGGCGACGGCGAGCCAGTCTTCCACCGCGCCAGCGCCAGCGAAGTCGCTGGCCGAGATGGCGGAAGCGCGCGCGCGGTCCGTGGCTGCGAACACGGACGCGCCGACCCAGGAGAGCATGTTCCGAGGGAAGTGCAGCGCGGCGAGGCCGATCTGGCCGGGGTGGACGGCCGAGTGCGCGTCCTGCTGCAGCGCGTCGCCCAGCTCAGCGACCAGGCGCGTCGGGAAGCCTGGCCGAGGTCCACGCGTGGGTGTGAGCTCACCCACGGACGTCTGGACGCACTCGCGCTGGCGGACGCACCTGGGATCATGGCGGTGCCGCCGATCAGCACGATGTTGCTCAGCGACGACGCGCGGACGTCGATGGGCGTCTTCATGATGACTTGGCGCACGCCCTCGATGATGGACGCGTTGTCGACCGTGTCGCCTGGGTCGATCAGCGCAAGTCAGTCCACGCAGGCGGCTAGGCTCGCTGCCTTGATGCATGGACGCATGCGGATGGCAGCCTACATTACCTGAGAACAGACACTCGACCGCAGACGTCCGAAGCGCGCTAGGGACCTGGAGAACGGCGTCATGAGCGTCAGACCGACGGATTCCGTCGCCTATAACGCTCTGCGTGACGTACCGACAGCGTTTTACCCTCGCCGACCTGGAACTCCGCGTCGACAGCCGCAATAGACAGCGGCTCCTACGTACACGGTCGTGTGCTGAGTCGCTGTACTCCACAAGACAAGACACGCCGCGCGATGAGCGAGCGCCGGCCGCACCGTTTGCTGGGCGAAGCAGGCGCGCTCGAGCACGTCTTCGGCCACTACGAGCGGGATTTCGGCCGGGTCCGCCGCCGAGAGCTTGCTCTGAAGCGCCTCGCAGCAGTTCTTGCTGCCGTTCGGGATGGCTGCGGCGCATGGTCGACCGGTGGCGGTCAGTGCCAGGCGATAGAGCGAGACTCGTCGAGGTTACAGGCCGACGTACTGCGGTACAGGTGCTGCAGCGGGATGCCCTTGAAGACGGGGAGCACGCGCGTCTCCGCCCAGCCGCAGTCGACCAGCAGCGCCGAGTGGCTCGCCGTCGCGTACAGCGCCGTCAGGATGGACGGCACGAGCGTCACCGCCGCCGCCTGGGGACAGACAGCGCTAGCCTGGTTAAC
The DNA here is from genome assembly GCA_023338025.1 of Phytopythium oedochilum. Lineage (NCBI taxonomy): Eukaryota > Oomycota > Peronosporomycetes > Pythiales > Pythiaceae > Phytopythium > Phytopythium oedochilum. The sequence goes on along the minus strand of JAADXX010000245.1, from coordinate 13,007 downwards.
ACCGCGACAGACACAGACAGACAGACAGACAGACAGACGCGCCTTGAGGTCCTGGAACAGCACGCGGAGCAGCGCCTCGCGGAACGCGCGTGGGCTCAGCAGGTCCTCGCACACGACCACGCGCCGGCGCGCCGGGTTGACCAGCATCCGCCTGCGATCCACGGCGTCAGTTGGCGCTGCTGCCGGCCCAGAGACGCGGCGGGCGGCGCCTACTCGAACAGCAGTGCGTGGAGCTTGGGGTACAGCAGCTCACGCCACTCGGCGGCCGACCGCGGCGTCTGCAGCAGCTCGGCCACCTGCATCGCATGCGCACAAAGCGCCGGTAAGGAGGAGCGTCGTTCTCGGCTCGTACGTGGAGTTAGAGGCAGCAGAAGCCACCGGGGCGAGCGCGTACCTCCCAGCGCTCGATGTGGCGCGGCGCGCGCTCCTCCGAGACGCCCGCGCGCACGTAGCGCGAGCCGAGCTCCAGCACCAGCGCGCGCTTCTCGCCGCTCATGCTCGTCGATCCGGATCGTTTCGTAAAAGTCGCTCGCTCCGTTAAAGCTTTTTGCGCTGATTGGTCGAGCAGCTAGCCGTAAGCGAAATAAAGATTATATTCACTTGCACAGGATTTCCTGTCCAACAGACTTGGAACCTTTCAAAACCTGCACAGCTCGCAGGTCATTTGGTCACCTGATCGCCATGGACGAGCTGGAGCGCGCGCTGCGTGCAGGTCGGTGCGGACGGCGGCGGCGCTAGGGACTATTCGTTCGGGACACTGATGCGTATGCTCTGGACTTCCTGGCGGCCGCGTCGATGACCAGACCCCGCACTGAGCGACGTTCCTAGCAGCGCGACGCTGGACGAGCTGCGCGCGCTGCGGGCGGCCGAGCGCGGCGACGCGCTGACGCTTTCGCTGCTGCTGCTGGACGGCCGGTGCCTCCGTGCGTGTCTCTGGATTCGCGTCCTTGTGGGGATGCATGCGGGCGCTACTGACCAACCGACCGTATGGATCCGCCAGCCGTCGTCGTCCCGCGCCGGAGCAACGTGCTGGCGCTGAAGCGCGCGGTACAGCGGGCCGTGGAGCGCGACGTCTCTGATCGTGAGCGCGGCGGTCGCCGTAGCATTTCCTGGTATGCCCGGCGCCTGTGGACAGCTGCAGTAGCGGGTATTGGTATCCCGGTAGATGGAAGCGCCCGCGCTAAGCGGTCGGTCGACGGACAGGCGAGCGCTGTGGAGGGACTGGTGCCTGGTCGCGGACGGACAGAAGCTGACGGACAACCGCGCGGCGCTGGCGCGGTGCGGGCTCACGGCCGACGGCTGCATGCTGCGCTTTCGCTCGCTGCGTAGCGACCGCGTGGCCGGCCGGCGCGCGCTCAAGAGGACGCAGGAGACGGCGCGCGGCAGAGCGCTGCGAGCGACTGCGAGTGGAGGCGAACGGCCTGTCTATTGGCGCGGAGGCACGCAATGATGATCGCTACCCTTGGGCGCGCCCAGACCCGACAACGGCGCTCACCGGACCTCCTCCTTGTCTTCCTCCATGGCGTCCATGAGCTGGCGCAGCTCGTCCCAGAGCTTCTGGCGCGCGTCGCCCTCGAGCGCGCCGTCGAGCTTGGCGCTGCGCTCCTCGCCGTCCGCGGCGAACCAGACTTGGCAAATGTGGGAGTCGCCCTCGGGCACGGGCAGCGCGTGCCGGTCCTCGAGCCACACGGGCGGGCCCTTGGCCACGAGCCGCCGCAGCTCGGCCTTGCAGTCGGCCTCCTGCACCTTTTTGAGGAACGCCGGGAACTGCGAGGCCAGCAGCTGCCGCACCACGTCCGCCGCGAACAGCGACGGCCGCCACGCGCCGCTGGGCGCCGTCTGGTACTCGCAGTAGTTGCCGTCCGCCAGCGTGATGTCCTCCATCGTCGCCATGCACTCGAGCCCCTCGGGCGGCTCGCCGTGCGTCGCCATCGTCAATGAGAGAGCGAGCGAGAGAATCCACCGGAGAATTGGGGGAGCTCCTGGATGCGGGAATATCAGCCAATCCGAGGTCGAGTTGGGAGGAATATTGACCAATAAGAGAGAGAGAATAGACCCTCCAGACGACCACGTGGACAACAACAATAGCCTGGAACCGACAAGGCCGGACGCGTCATGGTGGACTACAAGGGCCAGGCGCTGGCCGAGCGGTACCTCGTGCTGTGCTTCGTCATCATCTGCGCGCCCGCGTGGGTCGTCGGCTACGTGCAGCAGGACTTCTCCATCCCCTTCCGCGCCTGGATCGCGGCCACGGCCGTCGCCGCGCTGGTGCGTCCCTACTAGTGTCCCTAGTGTCCACTATACCGATACCGCCGCCACCGACGCTAACGCTAACGCTAACGCTCCTCGCTGCTGCTGCCTCCGACAGCTCGTACTGCCCAACTGGGGCATTTACAACCGCAACCCGATCAAGTGGCTGCCCAGCGCCATGTACGTGGCCAAGGCCAAGCCCAAGGCCAGCTGATCGATAGACAGACGCGCGGAGAAGCAGTGGTACACGGAAATATATTGAGACGAGCAGCGCGCGCGCGAGTCTCTATCTGCAGTGGGAAGTGGGGAGGCGCGCTGCTCGTCGTTGGAGCGCGCGCTACCGGCTTACTCCTCGGCCTCGGCCTCTTCCTCGTCGCCTTCCTCCTCCTCGTCCTCCTCGTCGCCTTCCTCGCCCTCCTCGTCCTCCTCGCCTTCCTCGTCCTCCTCGTCGCTGTCCTCCTCGTTCATGTAGAACGGCAGCGGGTTCTTCCACGCCTCGTCCTTGATGAACTCGGCCTGGCCCTGCTCGCCGTCCGTCGACACGATCCAGGAGATGAAGGACGCCTTCTCGGCCGCCTCCTTGCCCTCGTCCGTCGTCTTCCACTCGATCTCCGACGCCGTCACCGTGGACTCGTCCTCCTCCGAGAACGTCACCTGCTTCCACAGCGTCTTGGACGCCAGGTACGGGTTCTCCTTGAACGTGAACTCGATCTTGAAGCCGCCGTTGTCGTCCACGAACGTCACGTCCAGCGACGTGACGAACTCGAGCACCTTCTCGTCCTCCTCCTGGATCGACATGGCGATCAGCGGGTGGTTGCTCAGCTGCAGAGGTCGCCACCAGCAAGAGTCAGTCAGTCAGTCAATCCTATATCCATCCGTCCAACCGTCGCGTCGAATGCATGCATGCATGCAGCAGGCGCTACTAGCGACGCACCACTTGCTTCCAGAAGTTGGGGATCTGCGCGAGCAGCTCGTTGCGCTTGGCGTACGTGGGCGCCTTGATCTTGTTGTACTTGGTCTCGAGCACGAGGATCTCCTTGTTCTGCGCCTGCTCGACCTTCTCGAGCTCCTCGTTCACCGCCTCGACCTCGTTCACCACCTTCTGGAGCAGCTCCGCCTCCTCGGGCTTGGGCTCCTCCGTGCGCTGGCGCTTCGGGGACGGCTCACCGGTCATGGTGCTGGCCTGGAGAGAGGATAGAAGAGAGAGAGGAGGTGGGACGGGCGGACGGACGCTTGCGGAGCTCGGGCGCTTTCGACTTGTGGCGCGCCGACTCGCGCCGACTCGCGCCGGCCGGCACAAGCGCGGGAAACGGCCAACTGCAAGGACGAATGGCGCCAAGAGGTACGCTGTACCCGTTGGGGCAGCCAGTCAATCACTTTGGCGGAAAAATGGGCGAATGGACACTTTTGATTGGGCAAAAACATCAATTTGGATAACTTTTCCTGGATGGCCTGTCGACTAAATGGCCGGCAACTGCGGCCGCAACCTCGTGCTGTCCAAAGGTATGCAGGTGCATCCGCAGTTCGCCGACCCGCGCGCGGGACTGACGGCGCGCAAGTACGCCAAGCGCTTTCGCCCGCAGCGCCACGGCGTGTACCGAAACAACCACCAAGTCTTCCAGTCCGCGCTTCAACTTGGCGAATTTCTACCAATGAAAACACAGACAGGGTCGTTACTCTTATTTGCATGCAGCTCGCCGCGACGCGTCAACTTCCGCAAGTTATCATATTAGAGGGGTAGTTCGAGTTGCACTGGACATCCGACACTAGATTCCAGAGACTCCTCAAGCACCTCCGTCGGCGCCAAGCGCCTGCCGCTGCCGCGCGGCCCGAGCACCTGAGCCGACTGCCACCGGCCTCGCGTCGTCGAAGGTGGACGGAGGCTTGCCCGACTGCTTGGGCCCAGGCACAGAGGCCGACGGAGTGCGCAGTCGCGGGATGCTGTCGACGGCGCGCTTGCTGCCTCCACCCTCGTCTCCGTCCTGCTGCCCCTCCAGGCGCTTGAAGTGCTCCACGAGGTCGACGAACAGGTCGAAGCCCACCTGGCCGGAGCAGATGGCAAGCAGCGTCAGTGATGCGGACACCAGCCTCACCAAAGCGCGCATACGCAGCGTACGTTGAGTGGACAGCCAACTCGGAACCGCTGAGCGAGCGCCGCCGAAAGCTCTGCTGTTGTAACGCCGATGCCGAGAGCATGCACAAGCGCCTGGCGCGCTGAGGCACACACACAGAACTGAGCGTTAGACAGGGAGTACTGTAGACACCATCCCATTCGTGACCGTACTCTGCGCCACGGTCAAGACGCCGCTCCCAGAGTCGTCCGCTTGAGAGAACGCTGTCCACTGCAGTGCCATCGGGTCGTCCACGTCAGCGCCGCCGTCATTACACGTTCCGTCGTCGCTCGTCTCCGAGCCGAACTGGTAGAGGTCGTCGTCATCTTCGTCGCTATCGGCCGGCTCGTCATCCTTCTCCTCCTCGCCCGTCGCCTCCGGGACCGTCTCCATCTGCGCGCCTTTGTTCACAGCCGCCAGTCGCAGCTCTCGGGCCTTCTGGCGCTCCGCTTTCTTCCGGTCTCGCGCCGCCTTGTACGCCGCCAGCACCCGCTTTTGGATGGCAGCTTCCTGGGCGACCGCGCTTGCATCGCGCGGATCATCAACCTTGAACCTGTCCATTGTGGCCTCCCGCTCGTCTTGCCACTGCGTCCAGGCGCTCCACGCGCTCTGCATCCGACCCACCTGCTCTGCTGATAGTGGCTGAAGCGACCAAAGACGACGCACCGTCGTGAACCTCCTGCTCCGGGGACTGTCAAACTCGGCGAAGTAATCAGCCAGGTACTTGCCGACCGTCGCGACGGGCCGACGGAGGCTTGATAGATGCCTCGCGAGTGCTTCGTCGTTGAAAACAGGACCCGCTGGGCCGCTGGAAGCCCACGGATGCATGATCACGAGCGAGGACAAGAAGTCGCATGGCAGCTGGGAAGCCATCGTCTCCTGATCGTTCGCCAGCGAGGATAGCGCTCCAGTCGCGGAGACTTGACCAAGGAACTCGGCAACTTCTCCAGGTGCCAGTATTTCTAGCGCCGTGCCGTCGCCGTTCAGGATGAACACGTGAGGCTGGATAGGGTCGTTGATCGTCGCCGTGGCTGGGATGTCGTCCACGTTGTACTTCTGTGCCTCCGCTTCGCTGACGACGCCCGCGAGATCGACCGACGCTCGTGGCGCGGTGGATCCATCGCCGGTCTTGACGAGAAACACATTTTGCTCTCGATCGCACAGTTCGAAGCGACCCAAGCGGATGTCGAAGTAGTAGACGCCGGTGTGACTGACAACATCGCGATCGCTGTCTTCTTCAAGGCGATCTGGCGAATTGGCAACGCCTCCGCCGCATGATGCAGCGGTCGATACTTGTTTGGACGGCACATACTCGACGCGTCCACTGTCCTTGGCCACCACAACCGTCCCATCCGGCTTGGTCGTCGTCACACGGCCGCTCACTTGCGCGGTCACCTTGGTGTTGTACGCCACATCGATACTCGTACCGTCGTACACCGTGACAATGATCCTCGAACGCAGGCCGCCCTTCGTGACGGCCACGCGCTCGCCTGCAGCGTGTCGTTGCGCGGTCAAGTTCACAGTGAGATCAATGGCTACATCGGCGAATGTGTGCTTGTGAACGACAACGTGGGTGCCTTGGGCGTTTGAGTACATGCGCGTGCCATCCGAGTGATACGTGATGCGCGCGCCGTCGATGTGCGTCGCGATCACAGCGCCGTTGGACCGCCGTTCGACGACCGCGTTCGTCTCTGGATCGACTGTGAACGTGGCCGTTGGTAGGACGAAGGATTTGCTCTTTCCGAGAGGCTGAACGCGTTGAAACGACCCGTTCGGTTGCCTGACGACCGAGTATACGGCGCCTTCGGGTGTGAGAATTTCCCCCGCTCCGTCGTAAAAGACACGGAGAACGCAGCCTCGACCGTAAACGACCCGATAGTCCTCTGCCTCGTCCGTATGGCGTCCATCAGAATTGCCGAGACTATAACGAACGTATCGCTGCACGATCGACCCGTCCGATCCTGCAGAGATGCTGAGACCACAGGGAAAGGAGTTCGTGACAGTCACGGTCGAGAACCCATCGGGCTTGCGAGGGAATCGGCGTCGCCCTTCGCAGACGTGAAGCCGCGACTCGTCTTCAAACGATGCGGCGAATTGCATCGCATACGTAGCTCTAGTACCACTCGAGGATGACAGGCTCTCCTGGACGAGTCGAAGGGGGCGAAGTCCAAACACGTTGCTGTGAACGACATCCGCATTTGGGTTAGAGTTCGATATCCGTGCCATAACTCGAAGGCGGGACGTACCGGCCCTGATAGACGCTGAGCCACGTGTCGCCTCGCGGGTTCTGCAGGAGCCGGACAATGCTGTGGTCCTCAGGGTAAAACACCCAGGACTTCTCCGCAACAGCTTCCAGCTCTGCCGACGACAGCGGCACACACGCCATCGCCGCCTCCGCGGTTCTCGGTGTCAGGTACTCGGGTGCCATTGCTCGCTCCTTTTTCCAGTCTCTAAACGCCGGGCGATGACGAACTTGCTCACGCGCAGACCAAAACGTCGTACGAAATCGCCCGGGGGCTGTCGCGGTCAGACATGCCAGCAAAAGTGCATCGGTCGGCGGGTAATACGACTTGTGTACGGTGGGCGACCGCAGCAGCGCTTGCGCCAGCCGTTGAGGGAACAGCCGCGTGTTGAGCAGTTCGCCAAACCCTCGGGTTTGTATTCTTCCCTTCCACGTCGGCCCCAACAGCTCCTCGAGCTGGAGAAGCTGGCGCGTGAGGTGCACGTGCGGAACCGATACACTTGGCGAGCAAAACGAGGCTAGCTCAGTCTCGAGCACTCCTCGCTCGACTGGAGATAGCATCGGGACGACGGGAAACGCCTTGCGGCCTTTGTTCCCCACTCCGGGGAGGTCGCTCATCTGCCACATCGCTCGCTCAATCTCTGCTATCCCAACTCCGTCGGCTGCGATCGGGTCTCCCTTCAGACGCAAAGCATCTCGGCACACACAAGCCCGAGCGATCCGCTTGGCCGCTTCGTCCCCAAACTCGATGAATTCCTGGTTTTCGTCAGCTGCCGGGCCAGAATCGCCCTCCTCCCTTTCATCGTCGCTGCTCTCCTTCATTCTCTCCTCATCGCCAGCAACCACTTCGCGCAGCGCAAACACGACGGTGCTCACTGATACCCCAGCTGGAAATGAAGGTGACAACGCTACCTCGTACTTGCGAAGCAAACGCTGACCTGAATCCAATCGAAGCTCGTCTGGGTTGCCGTCGTCTTCGTCTTCCTCGTCACCAGCAAATCGGACAACCACTTCACGAAGCGCAAACAACACGGTGCTTACAGACACGCTTGTTCGAAACGACTGGGGCAGCACTTGATGGTAACTATCGAGCAAAAGCCGAGCCGGATCTGATCGAGACGCGTCGTGATCTTCCTCCTCTCCTTCCTCGCCGTCGTCCTCCACGCCGTTCTCCTCGTCATCAGCAGCGCGAACGATCGCTTCTCGTAGAGCAAACACAACTGTACTAACGGAGACACTTGCTGGGAACGTTGGACGCAGCACCCGATGGTACTTGCGGAGCAAGCGCTGCGCTGAGTCCGATTGAGGCTCAGCCGACGGGAGGGAGAAGACCTGCGTGGCTTGCACCCAGTCCTTGAACGCAAACTTGTCGCGAGCTAATCGCTCGAGCGTGTCCGCCACCTCGGACACCAACTCCCCAGCAGGTTTTGGCTGAACTGAAGTCGCGTCTTCTGCGTCGATGCGTGTGCACGCCACGTCCGTAAATACGAAGTCGCTCCACTCGAGGCCACCAACGCTGGACGCTTCGTAAAATGCAGAAATACTTGGGTTCGCCGTCAGAAACGGGGACGCCGGGAGTGCGCTCGGAGGAACGAAGGCGTCGAGTATGCCCAGGTCGTCGAACTTGGTCGGGTTGACGCTCATGCGGCGGCTACTGACCGACGAGCTCTTGCGCCGACTCTGGAGACCCTTGAGGGAGTCCACGAGCAGTAGAGCTCCGTCTATGAGCGGTAAGAGCGGGAGCGTATCGGTTGACGCTGCGTCAGAGTGCGTCCGCGCGCTCCCCAGCTCTCCGAGCCGCAGCAGCGCGCCGATCTCTTCGAGGGAGCTCGGGTAGTCCAGCAGCAGGTAGATGCGAGTTGGCGCCTCGCTCGCTCCATGAGAAAGCGCTGGCGCTGTGGCGCTGCTGCTTGGCGGCTCCTCCTCATCTCCATCACGGGCCAGAGCAGACGCGGCTTCGGCCTCGAACTGCTCGAACTCGCGCTTGTCCTGGTCGACGAGGCGCTGGAACGCCAACGCGAGCGCTTCCGCCGTCATTTCAACGTTGGGGGCGCTCACATCAGCCGTCACAATAGCCACCGGCCCAGTGCTGGCCTCTAAACTCGCTTCGTGCTCCGGAGACGCATCCTCTGCTGGTGGTGCGCTCTGCGCGAGCGCCGCGACCCGCACTTCTTCCTCCAGCCGCGCTCGACCCACGACGCGGTACGAGGACGCGCGCGTCCAGGACGAACGCTCGGCGTCTGCGGCCAGGATCTCCGCCAGTCCGTCGCCCGCCTGGACCTCCAGCGGCGACGCGCCGCTCGCCAGCGCCACCGAATGGAAGCCCCACGTGCGCGCCATGCCGTCTGCGGTTCCCTGCGTACGACCTTTCGCGGCGCGAGCGGCGCTGTCCCGGCAAATACGCCAAAATACGGACTTCGATATATGAATAGGGACAGTTCAAACCGGACACTGGCGCTTTTTGTAAAAATCATCCGCCAGGAAGCGAATCCGACCGAGGACGAGCATGATGCGGCTCCGTCTCCTCCTTCTCGCGGCCGCCGCCGGCGTCTCGGCCGCTGCCACCAGCGCCCATGGCGTCCCTCCGTCTCTCTCCGCTGCGGTGGACCCCACTGTGGCGCCGCGGGCCGCGCGGGCCGCGTGCGACGAGGCCCAGCTCAGGCGCGACGCGGCCGCGGTACTCGCGGCGCACTTTGACGTGGAGCTGGGCGCCGTGGCCGCGGGCGACGCCGTGCGCGTCGGCTTCCAGTACTTGGTTCGTTGCTGCGCCTTCTGCTCGCAAGGAGTGTGGCGCCGTCGTTCTAACGCTATGACCGCCGCAGAAACCGGCGGACGCGCTGTTCGCGGCGCAGGCGCTCGCCCACGACGACTTCACCGTCGCGGCGGCCCAGTTCCAGTGGGTTTCGGTGCTTCCAGCGTGCTTCGACGCGCTCGGATCGCTAACTACCGGCGCTTCGTGGCCACAGGAACGTGCTCAAGCACCAGCGGCCGGACGGACTGCTCCCGCATCTCGTCTACGGTCCGTCCGTGCCACGGTCTCGCGAGTGGATCGCTAGCAACCGGACGTTCCACCCGGGCCCTGCGTTCTGGAGGCCGCCGCCACAGTCGCTGGCAGTGTCGGCAACTAGCACTGACGGGGGATCAGAGGAGGCGTCAGGCAACGGCTCGGCCGCGACGACAGCAGTGACATCCACCATCCTGGCCCCTCCTATCGCCGCCGACGTGGCGTGGCAAATCTTCCGCCTCGCGCCGTACGATGCCGTCCTGGGCGTCGTCAGCTACCAGACACCGGCGCTCCAGTTCCTGTGCAACGTCTACGAGCCGCTGAAGCGCCTGCAGCACTTCATCCTCACGAACCGGACCGAGGCGGCGGTTGGCTTTGAGAATGCCAGCACCTCACGGTTGATGGTTTATGTAAGTGACGCGTTCGCCTCGCGGGACTGCATGACTGCGCTCTCACTGTCAGTTGTCCATCCAGCACCCGTGGGAAACGTTTTCGAGCCTCTCACCGCACTGGCAGTCCTTGCTGTCCGAGTTAAAGAAGGCCTCAGACTACGAGCGCGTCGTCCAGTCCATCCCTGACGATGCCAAGGAGAGATTTGCAGCTGGCGCGGTCGGCGCTGGGTGGACACAAGACGAGGCGATCTCCGACATGTACGAGCCGATGATCTACTTGGCGTCGACGCTCCGGGATCGTGACGAGAGCTCGGATGGCGATGAAGGCCATGCTGCCAAATTCACCGTTGCTGACGTCGAATTCAACTCGCTCGTGCTCCGATCCGCCCAGGGGCTAGTCAACATTGCACACATCCTGACAGACCACGCGTCCGTGTGTGCGGACTTTTCGCTGTCGAAGGACCAGATGCTGGACGAGCTGGCTGCTCTACGGTCGACCGTGCACCAACTCCAGCTCGCCATTGTCGGGAATGCTACACACGCGGCAGGGTTCTGGAACGCGACCAGCAAGGTACGTCTCCGCATTGAACAAATGCTGAAAGCTGTCGTTTCTAACACGTGGCTGCACAGTTTTTCAACGACGTTGACACTGCGTCACCGACAAGTGTCCATTCGCTGCGTGGAGTGCTGCCAGCATACGCCTCGGAGCTCCCACCAGCTACCAAGATGGGAGTCGTCGAGCACTTTTTTTCGCCAGCGGGAACCTTTGACTTCTTCTGCGCAAAGTTCCCGCCTACCTTCTTCGCGTGCTCCGACGACGCCAGCGCGCGTCGCTCGACTTGGACATTGTACAACTACTTCGCGCAGCGAGCATTCTCTCTGGTAGGAACACATCCCGATGCAAACAGCTCCCTCGAAGCTCCTGTACGCTGGACTAACGGATCACGCCTGTTCTTTTTGGCGATCTCTGGCGATGTCAGAACGAGTTCCCTGGAGTTGCTGAGTTTGTTCGCAACAAGACGCGCGATATGGTCTGTGCAGCTTCATCCCCAGCGCCAGTGCCTGCGTTGACGACGGCAGCAACCGACCGGCTTCTCTCGATGCCAAGTTTGGACGCCAGCCCCCGTCCAGTCTCTCCTGCTCCTCGGTTGACGTACGCACACACGGTGCTTTCGCTGGTGTACGACTCGGACAGCGGGAAGGCAACACCGGAGCTGTTTGACGATGGCTATATCGGCTCGACGCTTGCCGCTGCTGCCTTCCTCAATATCCTACTACCTGCAGGTAAGATAGCCAGCATCGCGGATCGAGATTGTGAGCTGCATCAAGACTAACACCTCTCATTCTGATGCCAGTCACGGCTCCCCCCAGTCCGGACAAGCCCCCTGTGGACCATCGCATGCTGACGGTCATCATGTGCGTGGAGCTGGTCGTCGCGTTCGGAGTGGCGTTGAGTTGCGTGGCCTTCTCCGTGTACTTCGTCGTGAACCGCCCTCGTGACGGCCGACTTTCGCCGCCGGATACATGGGAGAATGGGTCGCGCAGCAAGCCTCCGCGCCGGCGATCACGCGGCCGGTCGGGTCAACGCCGTGATCGGAGTGGCTCGGAGATGGATGACGCGTCGATCTCTGTCGGCTCGTCGTCAGCGCGCGGGTATGTTGGGTCGCCCTATAGTGATGAGCGTGCTTCGTACTCGTCAGTGTCGGGCGGCAATGTTGACCGCAGCGAGGGTGATCTAGAGGAGGCGTTACTGTCGGACGATGACGAGCATGCATACGGCTCTATCGAGCCTCAGCCGACTGGCGGGACGATGGCAAGCTCTGTGTGGAGCTCAATCAAAGACGGCCTCCACGCGATCAGCCCATGGTAGGCGCAAGTGCATATGGGAAGTGTCGAATGCCGTGACTCTGTGCGTGAACGCAAAATGCATTTCCAATTTACATGATTCCAAACTACGCAGCAAGTCCGCTCGAGCTCGCTTACGGCGCGACAGACACCTCGTCCTTAGCCAAGTAGGGGATCTCTCCATAAGGAGTCACGCGCACAGCGTGGCGATTGCCCGGCAGGTAGTCGAACGTGGCGAAGTGGTTGGTGGAGCGGTTGTCCCAAAAGGCGACCGAGTTCTTCTCCCAGCGGAAGCGCACCTGGAACTCGTGACCCTGAGATATGTGCTTGTACAGGAAGCGCAGCACCGCGTCCGATTCGGCGACCGACAGCTCCTTGATGCGACGGGTGAACGCTGGGTTCACAAACAACGCCTTGCGGCCTGTGACCGGGTGCGTCCGTACGACCGGATGAGCGAACTCAACGATCGGACGGCGGAGAGTGTGGCCGCGAGCAAGAGCCTCTTCAGCTTGGTCCTGTTGTGATCGGTTGACTGTGTCAGTACGACAAGATGCATTAAACGGGGAGAACAGGTGGATCGGACCCACCTTGCTGCTGTGGATAGCGGTCAATCCCTTGATGAACGCCTTGAACGGAGGCGTGAGACGCTCGTACGCCTCGTACGACGACGACCAGAGCGTGTCGCCGCCGATCTCGGGGGCTGTGATCACCTTGAGCGTCGTGTACGACGGAGGCTAAAGCGAGTCAAGCACCATGGAAAGTTAGACCGTGACCTCGCGCCACAAAACCAACAGCGTTGACTTACCTGACGCTCGTAGGTGACGTCGCTGTGCCATTCGTTGTTGGGGTCGAGCAGGAGGTACTCCTTGAGGAACGCGCTGCTGCCCTCGACCGTGTTGTGCACCACGTGCACCTCTGGGTATCCCTCAGGGTGACCAAAGTTCTGGTGGATGTGGAGCGGACCATAGTACCTGCCCAAATCGAGCTGCTGGTCGATCGAGATATCCTGGTCGCGGAAGAACACGACGCCGCGCTCTGCCGTGAGCAACGCGAGCTCGTCCTTCTGCGCGTCCGTAAGCTCGTGCAGCTGGATCCCCGAGATCTCGGATCCGATCTTGGGAGCGAGATGCTTGATGGTCGCGTCGGCAAGGAGGTTCTTGAAG
>JAADXX010000244.1:0-35428 GCA_023338025.1 Phytopythium oedochilum | reverse complement strand
GCTGTGTTTTTTCGCCTGTTTATAGCACGAGGGCGAGAGGGCAGCGACAAGAATCCAAAAACGGGACGGCAAGTGGGTTTGTAACTGCCATGTTTGAAATCGACTTGCAGCAGATACGTGGTCGAATTTGGTCTGAATCGCTTTCGCGACTCATATTTGAGTTGAGTCTCTCGTTCGAGCGTGCACTTCTTTCTGTCCGGCGGGGTGCTCCGAGCGACACGTGGCTCGCCCAATCCTATCTGTGATTGGTCTAAACAGACGACTACTGGTGCATTTTACCGAATCAACCAACTCAACACCGTCTTTTTCACCTTGTTTTCAGCCACTCGGAGCGCACAGAAACGCCGATCGTTCCGTTGTGCGATCCCGATCCGATCCACACCAAGAGCCAGCCGCTTGGCATTTCCGCCCACGCCAAGCGAAGCCGAAGCTAAGTCGCCAGTCGCCTGCCTGCCTGCCTCTCCGTCTCTCGATCTCCTCTATCCAGCACATCGCAATGGTACGCGGCGCGTCTGTTCGTTGATCGACGGGTCCGAGCCTAACGGCGCTCTGTCGATGGCGTACTGTGCAGGCTGCCCCGGCGAAGATGCGTCTGCGCTCCGAGAAGCACTCGGCCAACATCACCAAGCGCGGCGTCGTGGCGCAGCCCGAGAAGGTCGGTGCGCGCGCGCGTGTCCGACTACCGCGGCATGCTGTCCGGTCGGTCTTGTACTCATGTGTGTGTGTGGCTCGCTCTTGCGAATCGTTGGCGGCGCGTTGCTAGAAGGAGAGCGGGTACCAGATCGGCCCGATCCTCATGGGCTTCCTGCTGTTCGTGCTCGTCGGCTCGTCGGTCGTCGAGATCCTGCGCACGGCGCAGCTCGGGCTGTAAGCGGCCGGTCCGCGCAGACTTGTACGGCGCCTAGCTCTCTGTAATTCGTATGACGACCGGGAGGAAGGATCCCAGCGCCTGGCTCCCGTCTCCAATGTATCGGTCGCTGCCTCCTCCAAACCGCCATCGCTTGGGAACTGTTCATGTCATGATGTACACTTTATTGCATCCAGCCGCCGCAGGTTCGCGCCAGCCGCCAAGGGCGAGAGACGTCCGTCCTTCCTGGCGCGAGCGACCGGTTCGCTCTCTCCGACACGGCGCGCGTCTACAGCTCCGAGTGCAGCGACTCGGACTCCTTGATCTTGGCGATGAAGTCGGCCTTCTCGACGCACCCGACGCACTCGATGCCGCGCTCGCCCAGGATCTTCTTGAGCTGCTTGACGCGCAGCTTCGAGTAGTCCGTGTTCGAGTCCGTCTTGACGGCTGCGCCAGCATTACAGCATTGAGACCAAGTCGTCAGGCGCACACGCCACGCGTCCGGCAGCACACGAGTGCATGGGGGTATTACGTACGGTAGCGCATGGAGCAGAACTCGGGGTTCTTCTTCTCGAGCGACTTGCACACCTTGACCGACTCCTTGCCGTACGTCACCTGGCGCGCGACGTCCTTCTTCAGCGGCTCGAGCGAGTAGCACTGCGCCAACCAAGCACACGATGATCAGCGCACTCGGTCTGTCGCTTCGCCCGCGCTGGATATTTAGTTCGTGCACGAGGCGCACGTACGTACCAGCTTGTGGTCCTTGGCGCTGAGCGACTTGAGGCTGCAGTGCTTGCTCAGCGCCTTCTCGGCGAGCTCCACCTTGTTCCCCTTCGGCGTCGCCTCCAGCAGCTTGCCGTACGCCGCCTTGACGTCGTCGACGACCTTGACGCACACTGTCCAGTGCGTCGACGCATACACGCATCCATCGGTGTCAGCGCTCCGCTTGATCAAGAAGCACGGGGTTCCCCGCCATTGCGCGGAGCACCTTCGCACTCGGCGCCCTCGGCGCTCACGGCGGCAGGCGCAGCGGCCAGCGCCACGGCCACAAGGGCGAGCAGCAGCGCGCGCTTCATGCTCCACATGCTTGCGATCGATCGGCCGGCGGCGTGTCCGAGTGTTCCAGAAAGTGTGGCCGACGTCGGTACGTCGGTACGTCGGATCGGCAACGTGTTTTAAGCGCGCTTCGACGGGATCGGGGCGGATTGGACAGGGAAGTCGTTTAAGCGCGCTTAAATTGGGATGAAGTTCGAGTGAATGCGATGGCCGCAGGGTATAGAATATACGGAGTACAATCACATACTATAAACTAAAATACCTCATCATGTATGGTCTTGACATGCACTTCAAGAGGCATTTGAAGTGCTCAGCGATATCAAAATAATTACCGAAATAGGACAAGATGTGCATGTGCCACGTGGTTTGACGAAAATGCAGCCATCTTCCCAAGATCCGCAGCAATAAAGGGACGCGCGCATGTAGGCCAATGGCTGTGCGCCAGCCGCCGCGATAGCCCAGCGAAACACGACAGTCTACCTAGTCACAGCGGCGCAGTTCTCCGAGCGCTGGCGCAAAGTCGATTGTTGCTGGCACTCCCGACATGGGAAATGCACGAATCTATGGGCAAATCGGACGGACGCGGCACGACGCCGCGAGCTCACGAGTAGCGCGTCTGCAGGTCCGCGAAGAAGCCGCTCGTCATCTGCTTGAGCTGCGAGATAAGCCACGCAGGTGAACATGCGTCAGCTCGCAGTTTGTCCGCGCGCAACTCGTACGCGCGTGTCGCCCACCTTGGTCGCCTTGTCGGCCATGTTGTCCTTCATCTGCTGGAGCTGGTACGCAGCGTCATCGGCCACTGCCAAAGCATTCACGACCAAGTCCACCCTAGCCATCAGCACCGCACACCATGAAGCAAAGCAGCAGCAACACGTACACTCGGCAGACGGAGAGCGGCCGCGCGTCGTGTTGCCGTAGAAGGCGTCGCTCGAGATCGACTGCGCGCCTTGAAAGCGGTTCAGCTGCGAGCTGTCGGCGCCCACGGCCTCGCCTCCGAAAAAGTTGTCCGACGAGATCGACTTGGAGTTCTTGTACTTGTCGAGCGTGGCCGAGCCCACGGACGTCGACTGGTAGGACGCAGCAGGCTGGGGCGTCGCCGCCGGTCGTTGCCGCTCCGCCATACGCTCACTGCAGATACGAGCGCGCCAAACCCGATGAGAATGCGCACCGCCGTCATGAACGAGGAGCTAAAGCATCGCAGAACGCACTTCTCTGCCTCCTGCAGCGCACGAGCCAGTGCTTCGTCGTCTTCGATCTGCTTTTGCTCCGACGGGTCCGGTCCCGTCGGCGCCGGCGGGTTCTAACGGACGTGGAACGAAGGGGACAAGTGAGTGCCGAGCGCTGCTTTCAAGTCGACGAGCCGCTCACGCACCTCGAAGGGGATGTCGTCAAAGTCAAAGTCGTCGCCGCCGGTCGACAGCTTGGTGGCTCCCAGTCGCGTCGCCTTCTTAGCTCCCGACGCCGACGCTTTCTGCCACGTCGCCGGTCCAAACAATAGCCAGCCGTTAGTACGAGTGCGTTGGTCCAGAGCAAGCAAGTACGTACGTTGAGGCGCGTCTGCAGACGTCCAGACGACGGCACCGAGGTCGACGCCTCGGCCGCCTTGCCCAGCAGCACCACCGGACGGTTCACCTGCAGCAGTCCCGACGGAACGGCAGGCGGGGCAGCAGCAGCAGCAGCAGGGGCGACAGGCGTCGCTAGCGCCGGTGCAGCAGGGGAGACGATGCGCGGGAGGTGGCTCTGCGCGCTCAAGCTCTCGCTCGAGATCTCCACGTGCTTCACGAGCGCCTCCAGTCCGTCAATGTCGTCCGCCGGCTTCTCCGCCTGCATCGAGTCGGTTACTTGCTGCAGTGAGCCGCACATCCATCTACTGGTTGCATTGGACCCGCGAGCGGCGCACTGCGTACCTCTGCCGGCTCGGGCATGGCGATCTGGAGCGTCGACGCCTTGACCTTCTTGGCTAGCGCGATCTTGTACAGCTGCGCACCCTTGGAGTTGTACTTGGCCTCAATCTGCCGCAGCAATCGACGCGCATGAGTCCCGCAGACAGCCAACCGCACGCACTCTACTGGGCCGGCAGACGCACACTCGTGGTGTCGTGGACGCCGTACTGCTTGAAGAACTTGCGCGCCTCGTTGTTGCCGCCCAGGAACATGAGCTTGAGCTGATCCTCCGTCCACTCGTCCATGTCGATGGAGCGCACGAAGGACAGGTGCACGCCCAGGCGCCGGTGGTACCCCGAGCAGTCGAGGCAGATGAACACGCCGTACGTGACGGTGGCCCACGTCGGGTGCCGCTTGTTGCAGTCAAAGCAGCTCTTGTTGGCCGTCGCGGCGCGCAGCTTGTGGAACCACGCGTCGCGCACGTCCGTCGGCACGTACGCGGGCTTGCTGGGCGTCGACATGGCCGCTCGGGAAGGGAAGGAAGGGAAGGAAGAGGGTCGTAGATGGAGGCGGCGGCGTTCCAGGTGACGCCCACGTTCCCCAGCGAAAATCGCAAAGTGAGCAATGTGTACAAGTACAAAAACTAAAATCAATCAAAAACGTTTGGCAACTTCTAACAGTTAGTTCGTACTTTACAGGATGTGTACAGTACTCGTTGAAAAATACTGTCTACTTTAGAAAATGGCTACATTTGCTCAACCGCCGCCGCAACTGCGTGACCGCATCTGTCGCCTCCTTCACGCGGCTCTCGTGCCTCTCTCGGCGTTGATCCAATGGCGGAGAAGGAGCCTCGCACCAAGAGGAGGGTGGCGGTGCCGGTCGGGCCCCGCCCGGTGCTCTCGCTGCTCGACTTGAAGCGCAACGAGCCTGTGCTGACGTGTGTGGAAAGTGGAAAATATTTAAAATCAATTAAAAACACAGAGTTTTCAAACACTGCCACCAGATATATTTTAGCAGAATATAATGAGGTTCGTTGTACAAAAGACTTTACCGGTATTACCTCCTTTCGCTTCTCTAAGTACGATCTTTTCGACGTCGAGGTGTCAGTCGGAGAAGAATCGCGCCACCACCGCCGAGAAGGGACGGGCGGCGGCAGTGGGTCTGTCTCCTTGCGGGTGCGTCCGCCCCCTCGCTCCGCACCTGTCCTCAGTCGCGAGCGGAGGTATCCCCGGCCCCCGGCGGCGCGGACCGCGATGGAGAACTACGGGGCGGAGCTCAAGGAGACGCCGTACCCGCTGATCGCGGCGCTCGGGTCTCGGGAGCTGCAGGCCAAGGTGCTCGCGCACGTGCGCACGGTCAACGAGGAGTTCGTGCCCAAGCTGCACTTCGCGACGCTGCCGGCGGACCACCGGTTCCCCGCCAAGAAGGAGGTGCGCGAGAAGCACGGGACGTTCCCGAACCAGAGCCAGCGCGACCTGGACGGGTACCGCGTGCAGGGCATCCTCAAGGCGCGCTGGCTCAAGAAGCACCACGAGCTGCTGCCTGCCGTCGTGCTGCTCTTCCACGAGTTCGACCCGCGCTGGAATCAGCGCGACTGGCTCGCGCAGGAGACCGTTATGCGCGAGGAGATGGAGCAGATCAAGCGCTCGGTCTCAGGTTCGATGCGCGCGGGTTAACAGCGTTGCTATGTCGCGCGGCACTCACCTACTGTGTATGCGTATGTGAATGTGCTCTCCCCTGTTAGCGCGAGAGTGCCGCGTGCTGCTGATCCTCGTCCAGCAGGTGGACGACGTCGGTGTGGCGCCCGTGAGCGTCACGGACGAGCGGCTCGCCAGCCTCCGTAAGCGCCTCGAGACGGACTCGAAGGGGCTCATCCTCGTGCGCTCCCGGGACATTACGCGCGGCTCGAGCTTGCTCGCGAAGCTCGAGTCGTCCATCCGCAACTACGCGCTCGAGTACTACAAGGTGCAAGCGAAGCGCGTCAAGAGATACAAAAAGGCGCTCAACAAGTCGGCTGCGCACCAAACGCTGTTCGTCCGCCACTGCTTCAAGATCGCGCACTACTACGAGTTTCGGCGGTACACGACCAAGGTCCTCCAGCACTATGAGGCGGCGTACCGCGCAGTGGTCTCGCTGCCACTCATCGAGTACAACGACAAGGTCAACGACACGGTCGGGTACTGCCAGGTCAAGACCATGGCCGAGTTCATCAACTTCAAGCTGTGCTACCACCTCATTTTCTCGGCCAACAACGTCCGAGGAGCCGTGGAGCAGCTGCAGCGCCATGTGAAGACGTATGCAGCTGCTGTGGGTCCGCCCGAGCGCGCGTATGAACACTGGGAGTGGCTGTCGCGCCAGTACCACGTCTTCGGTCAGCTACTGGCGGAAGCCGTATCCATCCGAGGGTCCCTCTCCGCTCCTGGGCTAGACTCGGACGTGTACAAGGAGCCGTATTTGTACTTGTCGATCGCGGCGAAGTACGCAACGTACCGGAGAAAGGCAGCTGCGAAGCTCGGACTCACGGCGTCGACGTACTCGAAGGCAGCGCTGAACGGGGAGATTTTGACCGAGAAGGATTTTGTCGTCGTGCCGTCCGTGTTCATTGGTGGAGACCCCGTCGTGGCGGAGGCGGACTCGCCCTCACAAGAGCCGAGTATCGAAGCGCTTGTCAAGTATCGCCACGCTCTGGAGCGGTCGGTGTCGCACGCGAAGCGGACGCTTCATTTGCTCGAGCAATCCATCCAGCACCTGTCGATCTACGTCGCCGACCAGAAATCGCCTCGCAGTCGGCTCAAGAGTCGGCTGCTCGTTCAGATTGGCACGGAGCGTCTTGCTGCTGGAGACTATGAGCGCGCGCGCGCAGAGCTCCAGAAGGCGAAAACGATCTTTACGGCTGAGCGGTGGTGGGCACAGGTGAGCCAAATACTCAAGCAGCTTCTCATCTGCACCTTTCGGCAGGGCGACACGGCAGCGTTTATCGACTACTCGCTGCAGCTCCTGTCGCCCATGGTGGAGGCGTTCGTTCCGGTGAACGAACGCGTGAGGATCCAGGAGACGATGATGTTGGCATGGCGCGATCCGAGTCGGTTGGGAACGCCGTTTACGATGACGTCGGCGCTGGGCGATGGCCACGAGCTTGCGTTGGACCAGTGCCGCGCGCTGTTTAGCGCTGCAGCGCACTTTGACTGCGTGTTTGCGTGCGTGAGGGAGAGCGCTAACATGGAGCTGCTCCTCGAGTCCTTCTTCCCGTCGACGATCACAATCGCGAAGCTCAAGCTGAGGTTCAGTGACGAGCGCTACAACTGCGTTGTGCACCACGACGCCTCGAGCCAGCCTGGCGCGCTCAACGCATCGCCTGATGGCACATTGACGACGCTGCTCGAGTTTGGGTTCCGAGCGCCGACGAAGCTTGTCGTGCCTCTGCGGATACTCGAAGGGAAGGAGGTGCTGCGCTTCCAAGAAGTCAAGTTTTACCTGTCGAGTCAAGCGAGCGTCAGAGATGGTGCGGTGCCAGCAAACGGCACGGCGACTGAGCAAGAGTTTTTGGTCTTCAACTTGCTGGTGGATCAGCCAGTGCCGTTGACCATTGACCCAGCTCGCCCGCCTCTCGGCGTAGGACGTGTGCCAGCGATGGGGAACGGGTCGGCTTCCCCGAGTTTCGCGCGGCGGAAGACGATGTTTTCCATGTCGGAGCTGTCGCGCACCAGCAGCGACTTGAGCGCTCTCAGTGTCGACGATGTCGACATGGGGGACGACGAAGTGCTGGCTCGCGGGCCGACAGTGGTCATCCTGCAGCCGCGGCCAAAGGCGCAGTTGTCGATGACGACGCAAGGACCTCTGGTCGCTGGCGACTTCCGCATGCTGGCGTTCAAGTTGTCGAGCAACGAGGATACGCTGGAGAATGTGAGCTTTCGGGTGCGTTGCGAGCCTCCGCCGGTGTCTGGGTCTCCCGCAGACGCCTTCTTCTTCACACAGAAAGAGCCTGGAGGTCCATTGTCACCGGTTCCGCTGGACTCTTCGCTGCAGCCGCGTGACTGGGTGCCTCTCACAAGCCTGGAACAGTTTGCCGAACAGCCGCTTCGGGTCATCGTCCGGTCAACCCGCGCGCTTACGCTTCGACTGAGCGTCTCGGTGGCGTACTCGACCAAGTCGGGTGTCGGAGTGAGCTTGGACGAGCGGTACGAGGTGCTCTGCATGAACCCTTTCGCCGTGGAAGGAGGCTTTATCCACGACTTCCCGAATGGCGGCGGCCAGGGCCGGGTCAGTGTGCGGCAGCAGCAGCAGCAGCCGTCCAAGGACTCGTACGCGTACATTGGGAAGATGGTGACCCTTCAAGGCGCAGTCGTTGGCGCATGCTCGGAAGAGCTCCGGGTGCTTTCGATGGAGTTCGAGCCGATCGAGCGCAATCTGGTCGACGAGCTCGTCCCGTCGGGCTTTAGCGAAGCTTCGCGTGCCGGCGACGTGGAAGCCGTGTTCCGCGCCGGCGACTCTCGGGCGTTCAGCATCCGCATGCGTCCGCTGCTCCAGGCTCCGTTCGCGGCGCTCGGCAGGATCAAGGTGACGTGGCGGCGGCTGTCGTCGGTCATTACGAGCGCTCCCGACGGCCCCCGCTACGACGTGGTGACGACGACGCTCGAGCTCCCGACCGTGTCGTTCGTGGAGGCTCCGCTGACTTTTCAGATCCACACGCCGCCGTTCGGCGTCGAGGGCGCGGTCGTCCCGCTGGACCTGCACGTCAAGAACAACGAGGACGCGTTCCACAGCCTGCGCATCAAGCCGGTGGACGAGACGGGCGACTTCCTGATCACCGGCCGCACGAACGCGATCGAGGAGCTGCTGCCGTTCGATGAGCAGGTCGTCCGCATCGGACTGGTCCCGACCAAGTCAGGTGCGCGCTCGCTTGCTCTGTTCGTTGCCTCGCTCGCTACTGACGCTTGCTGCTCGCCATCTCTCTCTCTCTATCCTTATGACAGGCTACATCCGACTGCCGCTGCTCGAGATCGTGTCGACGACGAACAACACGCCATTCACGAGCTCGGACGAGCGCCGCGAGCTGTTTGTCCTCCCCCGCGAGTGTCCGCAGTGGGCGCCTCCGCACGCGTAGAGGTGTCGACGCAGGAGTAGATGCGCAACAAGTGGACGCGGTTGAAGTGGCGGACAGTGAACCCATCGCCACCCCTATAGAGTGACATGCCACTCGCTCTCACGACCGAGAGTCTCCCCTCCCTGTTGTACTTCTCCGAGGCGTTTCTATAGTGAACTCAAGTCATTTCCCGCCGTCGCCGCCCAAAATTTCGACATTCGGCCCCACGCTGACTGACTATTCGCGAGAGCCTCCCTCCCTCGACCGCGGCAGCTCGGAGCGCCAGGCATCGAGCGGACGCACCGAGCGGACGCCCATATGAGCCTGTTCTGCGCGTGTCTGTCGCGGCGGCGCAACAGCCAGGCGCACCAAATGTTCCAGGAGCAGTTCGCGCGCCTGCGGGCCGCGTACCCGGGCACGACCTACATCTGCCTGCTGGACGGCAGCACGGGCGACCTCATGTGCGCGCGCCACTCCCTTCCCTTCCTCTCCCCTTCCTACCACCTCCGCGCACACGTTGTCGCTATTGTACTGACCGCGTGTGTCTGGGACCGCAGCACGCAGTCGGAGGTGCCAGAGGTCAACACGGACGAGCTGGCGCGCACCATCCTGAGCCTCAAGCGTGCCGCCATGCAGTTCGGTGCGTCTCGCTACCATGTTGGCGGTCTTTAGACTCTAAATGGGAGGTCTGGAGACCACGGTGGCGGTCTGAAGACGCGCTGACTCGCGCCTCTTGCGTGCAGCGGTGACGCTGAACCAGATCGACTCGCAGGTGGTGCACGTCAAGGGCGACGAGCGCCTGTTCTCCTGCTACGGCTTTGGCCACACGGTGCGGCGGCTCGAACTCGTGCGCGGGCCAATCGCGCTACCTTCCGATACTAACTGCTATCATGACGTGCTCCGTATCATGACGTGCTATCCCAGATCCTGGCCTTCTACAGCGACATGCCGGGCGTGGACCTGGAGCTGTTCGACTGCTTCGAGGCCGACAAGACGGTCGAGCTCGTCAACATGGAGCTCAACCGCATCGTGCACGCGACGCAGTCGGCTCGCCACGCGTGACTCGCCACCGTTACTATAGCGCACACCTACCGACCGGGGCCTCCCCATAAGGACCCGCTTGGGTAATTACACAAGTATATTTATGCGATAAAGCCACAGGGTTCGCTCGACCGGCACTCGCTCGCTCGACTCCCCCCTCCCCAAAATGCTCGCTCGAGCGCTCCGCTCGGCCTTAGAAGCGCTCGTTCATGCGGCTGGCGACGCCGCGCATCTTGTTGTAGACCTTTCCGGGCGGCGCGCCCATGATGAGCGAGCAGACAGCGTCGCGCGCGAGCTTGATGTTGGCGAACGAGCCGAGGATGTGCACCTTCTGGTCGGCCAGCACGATGCGCGTGCGCGTGGCGTTCTCGATGGCGTACTTGGTCTTGCCGTCCTGGCCGGCGACGCGGCCGATGGCGCGGCTCAGGTGGTCGCCCTTGAGCATCTTGACGTCGCCGACCTCGAACGTGTCGATGAACAGGTCCTCGAGCCGCAGCAGCGCGACCGCGTCCTGCACCTCGAAGCCCATCATGTAGGCCTGCACAAAGTCGGCGGCCTTCTGCAGCGCGCCCGCGTCCGCCGTGTGTGGCGAGTTCTTGAGCTCGATGCAGCGCGTCTTGGTGTTCATGCGGATCAGCAGGTGCAGGTGCTCCACGATCGGCTTCATGATGTTCGGCCAGTCGTTCTTGAGCGGGGTGTACCGGTGCGCAGGCACGCGCACGCGCCGGAAGTCGTTCCTGCCGCCCGACGCCTCCTGCGCGCTCAGCGCCGGGAAGTTGGGCCGCAGCTCCTCCTCCACGTCCATCATGTGCTCCTCCTGCTGGTTCTGCTGCTGCTGCGCGGCCGCGATCGCCTCGGCAGAGATCACCACGTCCTGGCCGGCCATCGAGTCCACCTCCATGCTGCTGCTGCTGCTGCTGCTGCTGCGATGCGTACGGGCTGCGGCGCTAGGAGAGTCTGGCCTTCAGGCAGCAAGCGCGCAAGTCGCGCCGTCCGCCAAGTCGCGAAATGAATGGAAGTCGGCACATGTCGGCGGTGATTGGCTGATATTTGGTCAAAGGAATACAGGAATTAATTATGGACTTTGCGTCCCATGGTCGACTTCCTAAGCCATAAGTAAACCAGTCTGTTATATAAGGGAGTGTGATTTGAGTAAAACCCAGGACCTAGTCGTTCTTTACGGGATGCTTGAAGCGCTGCAGGAGCAGGAGCGCACATGCGGGAGCCGATCCTGCCGCGGTGACGGCGACGGCCCACAGCGGGCTGCATGGATGCCGAGAGACAGACAGACAGACACACACACTTGTCGGTTAGGTAGCTGCAGTGAGAAGCGAGAGGAGACTCGCTGCAGTCAGGGAACGCACCGGTAGAGGATCCAATTGAGTCCGACGACAGCGAACATGAGCGCCACGCTGAGGCTACTGGCGAGCAAATGCTGCTGGACGTGGGCGACGAACGGGCCGTAGCGAGCCAGCATAAGCGGACGCAGCACCAGGAAACCGATGAACCCCACGACGCTCGCGAACAAGCGGAAGAACCAGTTCTCGCGAGTCTGGAGACGCAGAAAGCAGCACACATCAGTCTTCACCTCTTCAGCCAGCCCACAGCTCGCAGCCATACCTTTGCGCTCATCTTCTTGTCGAACAGTTCGTGAGTGCTCAAGACCCCGTCCTCTAGCAGGAAGACGCTTTCGCCGTTCGAAGCGGTGAATGGCACGAGCGCACTGCCCTTGGTCTGCACCGCGCACACGGTGACTGGGTAGTTGGGTGTGACTGTGAACGACACGCGCAAGTCGCCCAGCTCAGACTCCTGGCGGGACGCGTCCTGGCGGAGGTAGATGTACTGGTCCTCCTCAATGCTCGCGTTCGGCAGCGCGCTCTTGACCATCCAGTCGGCGCCGTGGCGCAGCGTCATCACGCTCGCCATCGCTCGTCGACTCGCCGCGTCCAGCGCCACGCGGTCCTTGCGCTGGATCTGGTCCACAAGCTCGTCCGGCAGTCCAAAGTCCCCGACGACAAGCTCCTCCGCCTGCATCCACGTCCACACGCGGCGTCAGCAGCTCACTCGCAGTATTACGACGATCATCATCAAGTGAGCATCCACCTCGACAACCAGCGACCGGTACTGCCAGGCTTCCTCCGGCGGGTTCCGGTAGCTAATATCGTCGAACGCGTGGCTGTCGACGGCTTCCTCCCGCCAGCGCAGGTCGTACATGTAGATGCGGTCGCGCTCGTCGTCCGGCCGGCGGTCCTCGTCCTCGGTCGTCGCGCTCGTCGACACGTGGGACGTCTCGACCCACTGCAGCATCTCGACCTGTCGGTGCAGGCGCACGCCCTTGACGGCGACGCCGAACGCCGGGTCCGTCACGAACGGGTTCACGCGCGACTGGTCCTCGCTGCGCCCGGCGATCGGCTCGCGCGGGACGACCGTGGACTGGATCAAGCCCGAGAAGAGCACGAGCCGGCCGGCGTTGCGCTCCTGCGCCACGGGCGCGGGCAGCGCCAGCGCCAGCGCGCGCGCATCCTCCATCCCCACGGTGCTGCGCACGAGGCGCGCCTCGTTGTAGCATGTCGACAGCACGGACGCGGCCAGCAGGAGCGCGCCGATGAGCTTCTCCGTGTCCATTCTCGCTCCGATGGATACGATACGGGCGTACAGAGACTACTGCGGCATGAGATTCGGCTTCTCACCCTTGGATAGTTCGAGTCATTTGATGAAGTACCTGGTTACATGAAAGTATTTACCCCCAACAATGCTTGGAATTGGCCGAGCAATGATGAGGGGAGGTGTTGGTCAAGTAGTAGAGCGATAAATAGCATGGCTGCACCCACTCACAGCCTCGGCGCTGCGTGTCGGCTCAGAGGAACGAGCTGTCCATCTCGCTGAGCACTCCGTGGCGGCGGGCCTTCTTCTTGACGACGCGCCCGACGCCGGCGTCGACGAAGTTCTTGGTGCGCAGCGCGCGCAGCGGCACGTCCACGGCGCTGCCGGCCGCGGCGTTCAGCGCGCGCAGCAGCGCGTACATGTACGTCCGCTGCGCTGGCGTCGAGCGCCCGAATAGCACGACGCTCTCCGCGTAGAGGAACAGCGGGCTCGTCGTCGCCAGGCCGGAGCGCTTGCGGCAGTGGTAGCGCAGCACGACCTCGAACGGGATGGCGTCCCCCGACGCGCGGAACCTCAGCATGAGCGTGGCCGTCGGGCTCTGTTATCCGGCACACCACGACGCAGACAGTCAGCTCCCGAAACACTTCAGAGCTCACTCCGCGAGACTCACCATGAGGAAGAAGCCGAGCAGGAGGCCGTCGCGCTGCATCATGAACAGGAACCGCGCTTCGAAGGCGTCGACGAGGCGCTCTGGACGCGCCGCGACCCCTCTTCCCGCCGCGACAAGCGCCGGCGCCCAGTGCGCGCACACCGACAGGTTCCACTGGCTGATGCAGACGTCCACCTGGCGGCCGAAGAAGCCGTGCACGCGCGAGAAGCCAGTCGGCGGCGGCGACTCGATGGACGTGGGCGACGTCTCGCCGCCCAGTGCTGGAACCGGCAGGGCCGCACTGCCGTCGTCCAGCACCGGCGGGAGCGCGAGCCAGCGCTGGAGCGCGTAGAACTCGAGGCGCGAGGAGATTTCCTTGCACACGAACGCGAGTCGGTGGTAGACGCTGCGCGTCATCTTGTTCCTCGGCATGTAGTCGAAGAAGAGGAACTGGAGCG
The DNA here is from genome assembly GCA_023338025.1 of Phytopythium oedochilum. Lineage (NCBI taxonomy): Eukaryota > Oomycota > Peronosporomycetes > Pythiales > Pythiaceae > Phytopythium > Phytopythium oedochilum. The sequence goes on along the minus strand of JAADXX010000244.1, from coordinate 21,807 downwards.
GGCCAAAGTGGAAGCCGAGCGCCATGACGGCGTACACGGCGTACCAGAGCGTGATGAGCAGCGTGCCGGTGTAGTAGGCCGAGCCGTGGAACGCGTAGTCGATGAGCCGGATCTTGAGCGAGCAGTAGACCAAGCCGATCCACATGCGCGCCGAGGGCGACAGGAAGCGCACGCGGCAGCCGCGCAGGCAGTGCTGCGCGATGCGGTAGCCCACGAACGTCGCGAGCGACTCGGCCGCGAGGAAGTAGGCCGAGAAGAGCCGCAGGTCCAGCTCCAGCGTCTGCGCGCGCGCCGCGCGGTCGTCCGGCGGCCCGTACGCCTGCGTGAGCGGCGCGTCCAGGTGCGCCGCGAGGAACCCGGGCCCTCGTCGGTACAGCGGCATGTTCCCACCCCACGAGGCGATCGCAAGCTGCAGCGCGAAACCAACAGTGGGCTGGCGAGCGCCTGACCGACTGGCCGACTGATCGCCGCTTCCCAGGCCGCTAAAAATGAGCGGCGGAGCGAGCGGGCGGCGGGGGACGGAGATATGCGACGCTTGGCGGACGCGCGCGTGCACGGGAGCGGCCGGGGGACTGATCGCGCGGCCTGGATCCCGCCGCCTTCCCCTCCCTTTCTTCCGCGCTTCCTTCCGCGCGCCGGCGGCGAGTACGATAGACGAGGTGAGGCGCTCGGGGGGTGGGTGAGGGGCGACCGTCGCCGCCGGAAGTATGAGGACGCGCGCCTTGTGATGTTATCCTATCGCGGGCGGCAGTTCAAGTGGCTGCAAGTGGTGACGCGACGAGAGAAACACGATCGAGACAGCTGGCGTTGCCGTTTCGTGACACAAAGAGGCGGGGGGTTTCAGTATTCTGACCAATCAGCGATCGTTAAACGCACTGGATGATGATCGCGCTGTCGTCACGAGCTGTGCAGAGCGCGGACTAAACACACAGGGCGGAAGCACTGAGACAGCACGAAGGCGGCCGGACGGCACGGGCACAGAGCCGTCTAATGCATGAGACTGTGGTTGAGTTGCTCGCCGAGGAGAGGTTCAGGGCCGAGAACACGAACTCGCCCTTCCGTGTGAAGACGACGCACTAATAGACCGTACTGATGAAGAAGAAGCGAAGACGACGCAGCGTTGCTTCAAGCCTGACAAGGACGACCAGTGCGCACCGCTGGACGCGCTGATCACGACCGCCTGACGCCTCCCAGCCGTGTCGGCCCGGGTCGTCTCGCCCTCCAATGACCTCATGCATGACCTTGGCCGTCTGGCTCCTTCCCATCAGAGACCATGAGGCTATTGACAAAGGGGCAACAGTCCACCCCAGCGATCTTGTCCGAAAATACTTTGGTTCAACTTCGCCACAAGTGTAACTCAAGAGGTTACACGTCGCAGCCAAAGTGTACCCCCTCCACCATGACCCCTAACTTCAAAGAGCGATGGGGAGGCGAGCGCTCCATGCGCGGTGGGAGGCGCACGCGCTCGCCGGGAGCGCGGAGGCCGCGTGGCTCGCGCGGTTCGCCCGCGGCTTCGCGGCGCTCTATGGCGACGGACTCGCGGCCGAGGTCGCGCTCCACTCGACCGAGGCGGAGCTGGCGCAAGCAGCGGCTGACTGCGAGGACCTCGAGCACGTCAACCGTCCGCGGTCCGCGTCCGAGCTGTTCTCGGTGATTCAGCTAGAGTATGATGATGGTGGAGAAGCCGTGCGCGAGGTAGTCGTCTTCGGAAAGAGCGCGCTGTGCGAGTGGCTGCGGACTCAGCTGTTCGAAGCGCGCTACGCATCCCAATCGGTCCCAGACGACCGTGTCCAGGACGACGCAGCTTCGCCTCCCATCAAGATATTCGTCAGCGGAGACCGCTCGCAGGTCGGCAAGTCGACGGTGTGTCTCGGACTCGTCGGCTCGCTGCTGCGGCTGGGCTACAAGCCGAGCGAGGTCGGGTACATTAAGCCGGCGACGCAGTGCGAGCAGCCGCAGCTGATCGCCAAGTTCTGCCAGCAGCGCGGCGTCACCTGCTGCGACATTGGCCCGATCCTCTTCTACAGCGGCTTCACGCGGGAGTTCCTCAAAGGCGCGACCGAGTCGTCCGCCGAGCTGCTCGCCAAGGCGAAAGCCAAGGTGGACGACGTCGGCCGGGGCAAGAAGGTCGTAGTCGTCGATGGCGTCGGGTACCCAGCGGTCGGGTCGATCTGCGGGGTCTCGAACGCCGACGTCGCGTCGACTGTCGAGGCGCCAGTGGTGCTCGTCGGCAAGAAGGGGGTGGGCGACGCGGTCGACTCGTTCAACCTGAACGCGTGCTTCTTCGAGAGCAAGGGCGTCAAGGTGCTCGGCGCGATCTTCAACCGACTCCCGCCGGACGGCTTCTACAGCCTCGACAAGTGCCGAGAGAGCGTGACCGAGTACTTTTCACAGTTCCAGCCCGACAAAGCCGTCTACGGGTTCATCCCGGAGCTTGTGGCCGAGGAGGAATCCGTTCCGGAGCCCGGCGACTCGAAGACGCACGCATTCATGACGCCAGCTGAGAGCGCCAGGGCCTCGCGCGTTATCGACGCGTTCTCATCGGCGGTCGACCTACCAAAGCTGCTGGAGCACGCGAAGCAGAACCAGTCGGCTCGGCAAGAGCAAGCGACACTATCGACTATCAGACCCGACGGCTCTAGCAACGGCAACAAGCGGGAAGCGCCGCAACCGGACAAGCAGAACGGCGGCCGGTCAGCGAAGCGGACCCGGCAGGAGATCCAAGCCGCTGCGATGGCGGAGGGGGCCAAAGGCGGCTGAGGCAGCTAAGCGGAGCGTCGGTGCGGTGTGCAGAGTGGGGACGTCCTCAGACGACCTGCAGACGAGCGTCCGTTGGTCATACTGTGGTGACCGTTGGAGCCACTCTGCTCCCACCCACTGAGCGACTTCGCGCGATACAGTGGCAACAGACAGCGAGTGCGCAGCTCCTTTGGGATGACGGTGGCGGCGGAAACCCACGAGCATGGGTGGCCGTCTGCCTGAAGAAAAGGACGCGGCGAGGGCTTGACCATGATGAGATGGAGGAAGACGGTAAAGAAAAGCTGGTTGGAATAATCGAGCTGATGCAACAGATCCACGCCGCTTGGGGGTATACTCAAGCCGAGTCAACTCCGATTGTTGGGTCACTTGCGTCCCGACGCAAGGTCGGAGATGCGCTGGGCTTATCTTAGTCGCAGTTGAAGCTGGCGACTCTCCCAGCAAAAGACAGGGCAAGCCGAGCGGCTCCTGACTGCGTGGGTGGTCCGCTGACGAGCGCTCATTGTAACTCGAGCCGAAGCTCAGCGTCATACCCCACCACCACCACCACACATACACACACACTGCCGTCCCGGCGGCGGCACTTCACCTGGAGCGCCAGCTGCCCCAACCGCTACGTTCTGGCATTCCGGTGATTTCTCCCTCGCCTTCGCCCTGGTGGCGCCGGATTGCTGCCCTCTCGACGGAAAGCCGTCCAGCGACAAGTCCTTCCGTGTGATAGGACAGTCCAGCCGTCTGACCTGCTGCCAGCGCGCATGGAGCGCAACCGCCGGATCCCGCGGACCAAGCCCCAAGCGATTTGCTCGCGCTCCCGATCGCTGGAAAAGCGGTCGACGTTGCAGTTGGCCGGCGCGACTTTGCATTTGCAAGGTTGCTTCCATTTCCGAACCATCCGGTTGCTTCCGCGGTTCGTGTCATTTGAGCGTTTCGCTATCGATCGACCGGTCATCAAAGTGTATAGAGACCGAGCATCTCCCGTCGACAATGTAGGGGAGATGGGCCGCGCGTTCTATTCGTCAACTGCTTTCTTCTACGCAAAACAGGGTAGGCTCTACTGAACCAGCGCAGAACACGGCAGGTTTCGGGAGAGATACCCTCGCTTTGCCGTCCAAACGGCACCTGGTTTTGCAACGCTTCTGCTGGTGCGGCACCACTTCAACTTGCGAGCATATCCACCAATCACAGCGAGCCCAGGAGCGTGCCGTCCCGAACGCAGCGCGAGCATTGGCCGCCGTCCAGCGCTGGACGCCGACCACCGTCTGAACCGCGCGCGCAAACAGGGCGGCCGTCACCTGCGCCTGCTTTGTGAGCCCACAGTACGCGCTCCTCAGCGCACAGAAACGACTTGCGGGCTGTATGGCACAAGTCGGTCGCGTCGGCTTGGTTGGTCCGAAGCTTCTTCGCATTCGTACCGTACTTTTCGTGCACGTTTGCCGGACCAAAAAACGCTCTATGGACCATCACTCCTTCGCTGAACGCTTTTGTGTCCTTATTTTTCCGCTCACACAAACAAGAGAGAGAGACATCACCACGGACTTTTGGTCCTCAAAGGCGCCTCACTTCCCAAGTTGCGCGGCGCTTCATACTCAAGCCCCCCCTTCCATCTGCCCGCCTTTCCCGCCGACGACCTCGACCTCGACCACCACCACCACCACCATGGGCGGCAAGGACAACGAGCCGCAGCCGATCACGCCCGGCGACGGCGACTACAGCCGCCAGGACGCGCCGGCCAAGAAGAGCTGGCTCGCGCGCTACCACAGCGTGCTCATCGCGGCCTTTTTGCTCGTCAACATCGTCGTGCTCTACGTGCTGCACTTCGCGGACCGCGGCAGCTCGGACAGCGACTCGGTGGCCTCGACGTTCACGTCCACGACGCTCTCGAGCGCGCAGAGCGCGTCCGGCGCGGCCGCCAAGGGCCAGGCCGTGAGCCTCGACGCGAGCGGCAAGCTCGCGGTCGGCGCCGGCACGACGGCGTACCTGGCCGCGGCCGCGCTGCCGTCGGAGGACCAGTACATGGCGTACATCAAGTTCGCGCCGCTCGGCACGTCCGAGAGCGCGTACGCGACCAACCTCGTGTCCTACCAGCTCGGCTCGCCCGAGATTCAGAGCGTGCTCACGACCTTCGCGGTCGACGCGAGCGACAAGACGGTCGCGCTCGCGGACGCCGAGGCCGGCAACACGATCAAGGGCGCGACCATCAAGGGCCTGACGACGCTCTCGGACGCCAAGGCCGTCGCGCTGTCGTCCGTCACGAGCGCCGACGGCTCCTCGTACTCGGTGTACGTGACGCCCGTCACGATCGCGGACGGCAAGGTGGCGCTCGAGCAGGAGCAGACGACGTTCGCCATCAACAACTCGGCCACCAACTTCATGACGCGCCTCTCGGACTCGTCCTTCGCCGTCGCCTACTACGAGCCGTACTCGAAGGAGGGGTACTACCAGCGCCTGCTCGTCGGCAGCATCGCGGACGACAACACGGTGTCTCTAACCGACAGCGTCGCGTTCGGCAACGTCAACGGCGCGCTCTCGACGACCTTCGGCACGCCCAAGGCGCTCACGAGCGACAGCGACAAAAAGTTCGTCGTCCCGTGGTTCGTCGACGACTTCACGGCCACCAAGGATAACCAGACCATCGCCGGCTCGGTCGGCCTCTGCCTGCTCACGGCCAACTACTCTTCGGGCGTCATCGCGGAGGCCGACACGACGTGCAACACGGCCGTCGAGCCCGCGTACTACGTCGACGCGGCCCGCCTCGAGGACAACGCGATCGCGTTCATCTTCTTCGACCGCGCCAACAATTTTGCGCTGACCGTGCTTGTCGCCGAGTACTCGAGCATCACGGGCATCCCGACGTTCCGCGGCTCGTACGTGCTGGAGGACGCTGCGGGCGCCTTCGACTTCGGCTCGTCGTTCGGCTTCTACCCGACGCCGACCATCCGCGCGCTGCCCGACAGCCGCCTGGCCGTGGGCTTCCTCAACCCGTCCAACTCGGGCAAGCCGAGCGTCGCGGTGCTCAAGTACGGCTCGGACTTCTCCATCTCGGAGGTCTCGCCCGTGCTCCCCGTGTCGAACGAAGACTTCTCCGTGTCGTCGGCCGACCCGAACGCGTACGGCGCCATCGTGCTCGACACGCTCCCCGTCTCGTCGGGCTTTGTGGTCTCGTACGCGGGTCTGTGGGCCGGCAAGCAGAGCCAGCGCATCGCGCTCGTCGAGTCGCTCGGCAAGCCCATCGGCGTCGTCTCGGACGCCAGCAGCTCGGAGCTCACGGTCGCCATGTCTGGCGCCGTCGACGTCTCGGACCTGACCTCGGGCACGTCCTACTACGCGTCCACCTCGGGCACGCTGTACGCGCCGACGACCGCCACGGCGGACGACTACATCCTGGCGCAGGACAACACGATCGTCATCTCCAAGGACGCGCTCGTCGGCGTGGCTGTCAGCGGCAGCTCGCTGATCGTGACCGTCTAGTTCGTCCGCCTCCTCCACGAGCGTCCGGCAGTCTCGCCGCTGCTCGGTTGTCTCGCTGGCATTGCTGGCTCGCCACCACGCAGTCGCTCCCAGCTCCAGGGCGGGTGATGGCAATAGGGAGACAGCTACGCTAAAGTGTCCATTCGCATTTTAATACCAACGTACTGTTTGAGGTTTCAGCGCAGACGAGATCGGACCAAATAAGGTCGGACCAAACAAGGGCGGACCAAATAAGACGGACGGACGACGCGCCTTCGGCCGCCAACCAGCGACGCCGCAGGAACGCGCCACGCGCCGGTGAGCTCGTCTGCGGGCCAATCCTGCTATTTCCGGTGCCACCGTCATGGCTACGACGACGACCGCCAATCGCGAGCCCCCCAGGCACGTGCACGCCGCGCATGTCGACCCCCTGAACAGATCCATCGCATCTTCGCCAATCTCATGGCCCCAAATCTCATGGTCCCAGCCAGAGCAGAGCAGCCGTCGCTCTGTTTCGGCGGGCCAATCTGCGAGTCATTGGCGCGGAGGGGACTTATTCGTGGCGTCTGTCGAGGCGCCAACGCTGCTCTGGCTGAAGGACAGGAGCAGGCTGCAAGCTCCTGGCGTGGCATCGACTGCGGCCCTCTCGATCGTCTCATTCCGCATTTCGCCTGCTCCAGCCCACTAGCCAAGCAGCCAAGTCGGGGGGAGACAAGCCGCCGACCAAGCAACTCAAGCGCTCCGACTGTCAGTCCGTCCTCCTGCAGGTCTCTTGTCCGAGATGAAGACCGTAGACCCGACTGACGTCAAGATGGAGAGCGCAGCGGCGGCAGGCAGAGCTGCGGCCGGCGGCATGTCGGTGGCCAAGATCCTGGGCGTCACTGCCTGCGTACTCTTCGTGGTGCTCAACGTGGCGGCCTTGTACGTGCTGCACTTTGTCAACCGCCCGAGCCCGACGACGCGCTTCACGTTCGAGAACTTCGCCGCGACGCCCGGGACCAGCGCGCACGAGGGCGACGCTGTCAGCTTCGACGCGAGCGCCGTGCTCCGCAACGGCGCCGGCACGACCGCCTACCTCAGCAGGGACGTGACGATCGAGAAGGGCGTCGAGGCCACGTACGGCTACGTGAGCTACCTCTCGCTGTCGCCGCTCGGTACGAGCGCGTCGTACTACGCGACAAACCTCATGAGCTACGTCCGCACGAACCAGGCGCGTAGCCATCAGGAGAGCGTGGTTACGACGGTCACGTACGATCCGGAGTCGAAGACAGTCACGGCCGCGGATGTGGCCACCGACAACGTTCTGAGTGGCTTCAAAGTCTTCGACGTCGTGACGCTCTCGGACACGCTCGCCGTCGCGATGGCGTTCACGGAAGGCGCCTGGTCTGAGGTCTGCCACGCGGTCCCCATCGCAATCGACGGCTCCACCGGCACCCCGACGCTCAAGAAGGACAAGAAGAAGCGCTTCACGACCACCTCGAGCTCCAACACGATCGGCGCCTTCTCCTCGTCGGCCTTCATCGTCGCGTACTTCGGCTCGTACATGACCATCCCGTACATGCAGTACGTCGAGGTCGGCGTTGTCGGCTCCACCGGCGAGATCACCTACACGGGCTCGCCTGTCTCGTTCGGTCCGGACAATACCAACGACGTGACGACGACGTTCGGCTCGGCTCGCCGAGTGCCGTACTCAGCCACGGACTTCCTCATCCCGTACTTCCAGACGACGTACAACTCGACGCTGCTGTCGTCGCTCAGTGGCCTGTGCGTGGCCAAGAGCTCCTTCACAGCGTCCACGAAGACGATCGCGGCCTTCTCCGGCGAGGTGTGCCAGACGAGCTACATGCCTAACTACTTTGTCGAGTCGGTCATGATCTCGGACTCGGTGCTCGCGCTCGCCTTCTACGACAGCAACAACAACAACGCGCTCACGGTCGCCACGGTCTCGTACTCGACCGTGGACGGATCGCTCAGCTTCCGCAGCCACTACGTGTTCGCGGAGGTCGCGGGGAGCTTTGACTTCGGCGTTGATGCCTTTGGCTTCTCCCCGCAGCCGACCATGCGCGTGCTGAGCGGCAGTCGGCTCGCCGTGACGTTCATGAACCCGTCGGATACGGGCAAGGTGAGCACCAAGGTGCTCCGCTTCTCGCTCTCAACGCTCGCCTTCCGCGACGCGACTCCCGTGCTGCCTGTGAGCGCGCTAGACTACACGCTGGCAGTCAGCAACTCGAACTACGACTACCCTCTCGTCGCGGACATGGTGCCCGTGAGCGCCGACGGGTTCGTCTCGGGCTACATGGGCAATCGTGACCTGCAGCAGCACAGCTACTTCTCCGTGGTCGAGGCTTTCGGTGCGCCAGTCGGCATCCTGCGCGACTACAACGGCAAGCACAAGGCGACCGTGGCCGTGAGCGGCAAGGCCAAGGTCTCGGGCCTCACGACGGGCGGGCGATACTACGCGACCACGAGCGGCAGCGTCGTGGCCGCCGGCACCTCGAGCGACACGGCGTCCAACTCGACCGAGTACCTGTTCGCGTCCGGCGACGCCATGATCGTGACGGCCGACTCGGTCGTGGGCATCGCCGTCGAGAGCGACCAGCTCTTCGTCTCCCAGAGCATCCAGTAAGACGCGATGGCGTCTGCCGCCCGCCCTCTCTCCACGGTAAAGAGGGGCCGCGAGCTCCATGTCCGAGCCCTTGCATTGACTTCTTATCCGCAGAAGCTCTGGACGCATTATCCATGGGGTATTATTGCTAGACCCCATCACGGTTGTCCGAGCCACACTTCAATATGACATGGATACATTTACTTTGAAGTTGTTGCCGCGAGTGCTCTGGATTTCCGGAACACGCAAATAATGTCCAGAGCACTTCGAAACGACGCGCACATAGTGAACTCAAGTGCGAATCAGCGCAAACATGGCCTAAGTCGCGACCCGGACGCGCGCTTTGCCGACGACGCAGGGAGTCCTCAAGCGCGAGAGCGACCTGACGACCGAGCGCACGCCATGGCGCCTGCGTCCGTGCCTCTGCGCGCGCTCTTGGCGGCCTCGTTCAACGCCCACGAGCTGCGGCAGCAAGCCGAGCGCCTGGCCGTCGACGACCTGCGCACGCTCGGCAGCTTCGCCGCGCAGCCGCACGCGCTCGTCCAGCGCGTCTCGGCGGTCGCGCTGGCGCTGCTGCTTTCGCTATCGCCGTCCCATGCGGACGCTGGCGGGTTCATGCTTTACGTGCGGCCCTGGGCGGTGCTGCGTCTCGAGCTGCTCGCTGACTCGCTCGCACTATGGAGAAGACTGCGCGCGCGCGCTCGGCAGCTGGAGACGGGGAGTTGGGTACTCGCGCCGGCTCAGATTCGCTTCGCGTGCCAGGGACTGCTGCGGTTCATGGTTGCGGAGCCTCCCGGTTCGACTGACCGGTCCAGGAGAGATGGAGAGCTGGCGTTAGCGCTGACACTAGCGCCTATTGCGCGCGTGAGCACGATCGCCGCGGCGCTAGGCGCTTGGGTCTGTCTGTGTCTGCACCACGCGTGCGAAGGCGCCCGAGGACCCGTCGCTCCGGCGTCGCCAATCAAGATCACGCTGGGTCAATGGGACAGTGGAGGACAAGACGGTGGTGATGGTCTCGGCGAGTCGGTGCTCACTCTGATCCAGAGCGAGCAACAGACGCAGAGCTGTAAGATCGCGCTCTCGACAGACCCTTTGCTAGACGAAAGTAACCCCGCGCAGCCATTATGTGGAGCTAAGGCCTTCTTCTCACGCCGAGTGGCGCTCAAAGTTGGCGGGAGATACGTCCTCTTCCTCGCTCGCGTACGTCTCCAGCCCGACTCGGTTGTGGGCTCGCTGTTCGGTCTAGACACGAATTGGAACCGCGGCAACGGAGGAAGCGAAGCTCAGCCGACTCATAGGTTGCAACGAGCGTTCTGGATCTCGCCCCGCCCGCTAGAGATTCCACCGCCACTCGAAGGCACTGCATCGACGGAAAGAGCCTGCAACTTCTCGCTCTCGCGACTGCCACGCGCCGCGCTGGACTCGGTGCTAGTCCAACTTGCGCTTCGAGAAGGGATGCTGCAGCTGAGAAACGCAGTGTCTGTGCCGGCTGAAGGCGAAGCGATGCGCGGGTTGGGTGGCTTGCAGAGCTACTTCATCGTGGTGAGCTGCGAACCTGCACGCGATGAACAGTCACCGCTGTACCAGTGGCACATCTCTTTCATTGGACGCATCTGCTTCCGAGTCGACGCCTGTGTCGCCGACCTTCGAGCCGAGATGGTCGCTGCTTTGGCAAGGAGTTGCTCTCCAAACAACAACCGCTCTAAGGAGCGACGCTGTCCATGGAGCAGCTTTCAGTTTGTGTACCGAGGTGCACTGCTACCGACTCAACTAGAAGAGCTGACTTCCGCCGCTGAGTTAGTACCGATCGGGATGCTTGTGCTGCCTCCGACCAAAAGACGGTCACAGCATGCAATGAGCAAGCCCAAGCTATCCGTTCCTCTGCACTTCGAGCGCGAGATCGCAGCTCAACTGCTTAACTGTGGCATCCGAAGCCACAGCCAGCGGAAGATGGCGGAGCTGAATGCGGAAGCGATCTCTATTCAGCAACCCATCAACAGCGAGAGCGCTCCGCGCCAGTCCGCGGCTTCGGTCGTGGTCGAGATGCTGCAAAACTGGGATACAGTCGTACAGCTCCAACACCTACAAGGCGACGCTGCTGTCGTGTATCAACTCTCGCCTGCAAAGAAGCACGCGAAGGCGGCAGCAGTGTCGAAGCGCCAGTCGTTCGAAGCGTTCCTAGCGTCCCGCGAGCACGACGAGGACTGCAAGCCGAAGGATTTGCCACCGCAGCTGCCGCGAAAGGTACGCCCCATATCAATATGCAGCACCAACAACCAGGCAGTGAGTGACCCGTGCTGCCATTCGTGTGCTGTGATGCCAGAGATTCCATCCTCAAACAGAGTTCTTGATGCCGCTTTACGCCATCGCTGACGTCGTATCGCCGTCAGAGGCGCTACTGTCGTCGCCATTCACTCAGAGTCTCGACCGCATCAAGCCGCGTACGAGACTGGCGCTGATGGACGCGTTCCACATCGTCCACGTCCAAGCATCGAGTGCCATCTCTCAGCTACCGAGCGACCAACTTGCACATGAAGAGCCGCTCAGCGGATATGGAGCGCGTTGCGAACAAACATCAGGACACCATCGCATTGAGATCACCTTCGAGCGAGACGCAAGCTGTTCATGTGAGACCCTCCGAGACCTCCGAGGCGTGTACGTCTGGCAGGTGCTTTCTCGAAGTCGCGTTGCTGAGAGTGACCCTCAACAGCCCGGACTTCAGCAGCACGACCCGAGTCGAGGCGACAAATGGCCACCACGCTGGCTGTGTGCAGTCTACCGCTACGTGACTCACCCGGTCGTCGAGTGCAGCAACACGCAGAGCTACCGGCGGTTCCGAGTCGGCATCAGCGAGCGATACGTCGAGAGCGTGGTTGAAGCCACCTTCTGGAGCAAAGAAGTCGACTGGCGGCGGTATTTACGCTCGACCGACATCCAGACGTCGCTCCTGCGCAAGTGCTATGAGCTTTTGTGCCACTCACACCCGCCGTCAGTCGCAGTGGATGGGGTCAAGTTCAGCAAGCTGCTGCGCGAGTGCGGAGTGCAGCCAACGTACCTCACTGTCGGCGACGCCGCCTACCTGTTTGCAAGCCATCTCGCTCCAGGCTCGCACTACGAGATGGTCTTCGACGGGTTCGAACGTGCGTTGGACCGAGTCGCGCACATCCTCTACGGCACAGAGCAGCAGCAACGAGCACTGTCGCCTCTTCGCCAGCTCTGCTTCGAGCGGCTGGTCAACGCTCCAAGTCTACTGCTGATCTGGCAAGATGTCGTCAATGATTGGCGGCTCGCCGAGAAGCGCAGGCGGATGCAGGTGTTTGCTGCCGAGTACTGCGCTGCGACGCGGATCCGAGCGCTCTGGAAGCAGGTCGCGACTCGGCGACTCCACATCCAAACGCTTGAGCGCATGAAGGCTGAGCGCCACACAGCCACCAAGATCCAGAGCGTGCGACGAATGCATGTGGCGCGGGTGAGCTTCACGCACTTGCGATACACTGCGGAGCGAGCCCAACTGCGGATCAAAGCGCGAGCGGAGTTGCGCCGACTGCGGCGAGAGCGTGTGGCGTATGTTGAGCGCATGCGCGTGCGGCTTGTGCGGTGGATGAAGGCTCGACTCGGCGTCTTGCGCGCGTGGAAGCAGCTGAACGCGCGCTGGGTCGCCAGGCGAGAGCGAATACGGCGCAAGCGCCAGCGGATGGTCGCTGGCGCTGTGTTCCATCTCGAGACGCGAGGATACCGGTTGTATCTGTTCCGGTCCGAGGCGGGATACTGTGCATCCGCGCTTGGTGAAGATGAGGCTGGCAGCGCGCCACTGTTCGAGCTTGAGATCGTCGAGTCCAAGCGATCGTCGAGTACTGTCATCACGTTGACGCAGGCACAAGTTGCGAGCTTTGTAGCAAGCGAGCGTGCTCGCCTTGAGTCATCGTCCATGGGTTTCTCGTCTGGAAGGCGCGCGGCATCCATAGCACAGCTGGCTGCGCTGGAATGTGGCTATCATGAAGCGATGCGCTTGTCTGAGGCATCTTGCAGCGTCAAAGAGCAGCCTGCGCGACCGAATCTCCGTTCACGACAGCCTAAGCCAAGACCAAACGCCATCTTGGAGTCCATCGCAGCTCGGATGAGTGTCGTGGGCAAGAAAAATGGCCCGAGCTTCTTCTCCAACCCGTTGAGCACCTCTCTTGGCAAGGTACGTCGCAACATGTCAGCGTTGGCCTCTGCTTTTCAGGGTTGTCGTCACACTAACTATTGGTTGATCTCCTACGTAGCGCCTGTTCTTCGGCGCCGTTCGATGTGGCGAGCTTCAAGGCGACGATGCTGTTCACAATCCCATCGATCGGTATCACGTCGTCAAGCTTCTCCAGCGCGCCAACGTGGTCACGATCACAGTGTTCATCCCGTCGACGGCTACAATGAGGCGCTTCGATGTCACCGCTGCGTTCGTCTATCGCGTGTTGCAGTGCATGCAGTTCCGAGGCATGAGTCTTTCGCCTGCATCCCCATCAAACGTCCAAGCTTCTGACCAAGCTCAGTGGTCTCGCCAGCTGATCCCCGAGATCGATGGCAACACTTTGCTGGAGCTTGTTCGAATCCTGCGCGGTCCGTGGCAATTGCAGGCGTTGCGAAGCGTCACGACGTACCTGATGGCTTACGGGACGGAAGAGCCCAGCTACTCGATGATGCCTGAAGTCAGGGCAGCGAAGAAGTGGGCACAAGAGCAGCAGCAGCGCCGGGCACTGGAGCAAGCCCACGCGCGACGGACGGAGAGGATCATCAGCGTGCAGTCTCGCGCTCGGCAGCTGCTGGCTCGACGGGCTCGGCAGCAACTCGCTCTGGTACGTTGCATGCGCCATGCATACTGTTGCAGCAGTCTTCACTCGCTCACTCGTCACCGTGCTCCTCCTCATTGGGCTTCTTGGTTCAGAGTCGCTACCGAAAACAGTTCGATCGTCTTCGTGGACGGTTCGTCTACGTCCTGGCGGGTACCGACCAAGCTGAAGCCACGCAGTACGAGAGCAAGCCTCCGAGTTTGTTCGACTGCGACGTACCGGTGCCAGCGGACGAGTGGGAACCGGTTGTGGACCTTGCAACGGGGCGAGTATTTCGCTACGCCAACAGATATCGCGGCTTGAGCAGCCGATTCAACGACGAGCAGGTACACTCTGCGCATTGCGTTTCGGTCGTGGCTGGTGAAGCTAACCACGGTCATATCGGTCGCTTCCAGGCAGCACGAACCATCCAGCGCTGGTTCCGTCGGCTCATGTGGACTGCGATCAAGCCATGGGGCTTCCGGCAGCTCATCGTCGCGCTCCATTTCCACCGAGCGGTTGAGAAGCCGTCACAACTGCAGCTGGATACACTGGCGACTAGCAGCCTGGCCTTCGAGAACGCCAAGCGGTATGCCATCCAGCTGCATACCGTGGAGCATGACGTGAGTGTGGCGTGTGCGGCGCCAGAACGTCTAGCTGTGGGAGATCTGACGCGTTACTGCTGTCGTCGTCGTAGTACAAGGCAGCATTCGCCGCGTACGAAGCCATACTTGAGGTGTGTCAAGGCGACCTCCATTTTGAACAGCGTTGACGAATGACCGATGTCTGGTGGTGTCTCGCATAGGCCAAGCCGGCCGATGCAGAGGCGCTTGCGTGCCTGGCGGTACTGCTGGTCGCGTCGTGCCGCTACCCCGCCAAGCAGACGTGGACCCGAGCGCAGCAACTCCTGCAAGAGGCGGAGACAGCACTGGTCGAAGCGTCAGGCTCGAGCCTTCAAGACGCGTTGGTCGCTGTTGAAGACGCATGCTTCTGCTGGTCGCTGTTCCTGAACCCGCGGGATCCCGAGGTGCGTCAGTAGCGCCGAAAGACGAAGGATTGCCTGGTCTCACCGCTCGTCGTACTGGTGCTGCTCAACACAGGCGATCGTCAACTACGCAGTTTTCTTGCAGTGCGTGCGGCGCGAGATGGACAAGGTCGGGGTCCCATTGACTTACCTCCACGCCGATCGGTCGCTTCGCTGATGGGTAGTTCACTTCTGGCTTGGCAGGCGGAGGTGCTGTACCGCCGTGGGCTGGACGTGGACCCCGTGAACGAGCGACTTGTGGAGAACTACCGGCGCTTGCGCACGCACCGAGCTCCTGGCGGCTTGTACGCGTCCTCGGGTCCCGGTAAGGTCGCCCTCGCCCGTGCCCAGGTTAGTCGCCGACGTCTTTGGTATTCGACTCCATCGGGCTTGATGCTCATCTTGGTACTGCACACTCGTAGGAGCTCTCGCACCACGGCCGGTGGCGTGAGATGGAAGACCTGGCGGCGTTCACGGAGTCGGCGCGTCAATTCTTCCACTGCCGCCACTCAGGCGAGTGCTCGTGGACGCTTCCAGACGATGCGACCGCAGCAGCAACGACCCGAGTTGAAGAGACCAGCTAGACAGACAGCAACACACCTCAGGGCAAAGCAGCCATCCATCTATGAACGCGTCCCGAAACTTACACGCACGCGAGCTTCTCGACGCGCGCTGACAACGTGAGCACCCCTCGCGCCAGCTCGATCGAAGCGAGACTGCATCGCTCCCCGCTGCTTGCAGATGACGAGGCCGAGGCGACGACAGCGCGGAGGTCCGACTGCACGCGCTCGCTTCTCAGCAGTCGCCGCCACTGCGCCACCTCGTCCGTCGACTTCTTTGCGCTCGTCTTGGTCTTCTTGGCCGCCTCTATGCCACCCTCGCTCGTCTTACTACTAACACTATTACTACTCTGGGCCAATACGAGCACGCGCGAGCACACCGCGCGCAGGACCTGCAGCTGCAGCACGCGGATGCGGTCGCTCCCGGCGACTGCGAGCGACGAGATGCCCATCTGGACCACAGGGACGATCGGCGACCAGCGCGCGGTAGCAGCCGCGTTCTGGACCACTCGCTGCACAAGCGTGATGAGGAACAAGTTGACCCGCGTCTCGCCCGCCAGACACGACAAGATGTTGGCTTCGATGTAGCTGCCGACCTGCGTCAGCGTAGACTCTGAACCGGAGAGGATCATGGCGCCGACCAGCTCAGCGAACATCGCGACGGTCGCGTCACGGGGAGCTTGTGCGTCTCGAGCTGACAGATCCTCTCTGTCAGGAGTAGACGAGCACCCGCAGCACGCCTTTGTACACTGGCGGAGCGCCTGCCAAAGCGCGCGCTCTGCGTCAGCACCGTTGCTCTGCGCCACTGCGTTCCGCAGCATGACCACTGCACGGACGCTCACATCGTGCGGTCCCAGGTACGCGAACTTGACGACGTCTTGGATCACGGACGGTTGTACCCACGCAGTCGTGTCCGGCGCGCCTCGTTCGCTTGAGGCCACGACCACGTCCACCACCTGCAGGAGCGCGAAGATTTGCCGCGCAAATGCAGCGCGGTGCCGCCGTCGCCAAGTGTCCAGCCTCGCGACCAGAAAACGAACTAGCGACGAGCTCGAGAGTTGTGTACGCACGAACGTGGCTGTCTGCTTGTTGGCGCAAGTCACCAGTGTGAGCAGTGACGTCAACGTGTTTGCCTGCACAGCACCAAACCTGCACTGGGGTCGGCTTTCCACCGCGGTAGGACTTCGTGGAGAGTCCATTGACTTCTTGAGCGTATCGGACCGCTGCTTCGTAGACTGCATGTTGAAACTGGGATATTGACTTCTATCGTCAAGCAGCAGCTTCACGGCATTGCAGAAGATCGATGCGCCACTAGGACACGCCCGCAGCACGCTCACGACGTCAAAGAGAATGTTCTGGACAGTTGCCTCTGCTGCTGCTGGTAAAAGTAGCTCGAGGCTTTCGTTCAGGACCGATGATACTTGCAGCAACACGCCCTTCTCGCTCTTGACGGCGACTTGGAGACGGCGAAAGAATGTCCTGGCGGTTCGCTCGACCAAGCTGCTGAACAGGATCCTGAAGGACCGAGACCGAATGACTGGTTCTTTGTCGGCGGAAATCTTGACCAAGGCCAGTATCAAAGCGCGGAGGTAGCTCCACATCACCGGACCCCCAGTTGTGTCCGATTCACCATCAGCCCATCTGGTTGTCCAGAGTTTCAGAAACAGCGCACAGCAATTCTCGTCGGTGGCAGCCAGAAACGCGAGCAGCCGCTCGAGTCGATGAGTAATGGTGGTGCGGCACGCCTGCTCGGGTCCTGAAGAGGTACTGTCCAGCTCCTCTCTCGTCGCCTTGTCGCTGCTGCCCTTGCCTTCTTGGCTCCCAACTCGTCTGAACAAATCAGCATATTTGACGTCTTCCGTCGACGGAGCACCAAGCAACTGCGGCATGTAACGCTTGATGATCTCGCTCAGTGCTCGCTCGCGATGCTTTGAAGGGTATTTCTCTGACAGTACATACCCAAGAATGTGGTTCGCGAACCAGCTCGTCTTCTGGATGCTCACATCGGCGCACAACTCGAGCAGCAACTCGATAATATCTTCCAACGGGAACTTGAGCTCGTCATCCTCGTTGAGCTGGCTCTTCGCTACCCATTCATTAAATAGCGACACCGACCAGGATGTTCTTGCGTCGGCGAAGATGCCGCTTAGCGCCAGCTGCAGCAGGTCCGAATACGACGCGATCACCTGGGTCTTGATCGATCGGTTAAATAAAACAGCACGGACAAACGACTCGGAGATGCGGCGCGAGTCGGGCACCGAGCGCGATCGAAACTTGTTGTCGAGCATCAGCAACTCGTACACTTGGTGGCTCGGCTCGTAGATGTTCCAAACTGGCGCCGCGTCGTTGTTGTCGTCGTGAGCGCCGTTCAATCTCATTGCGGAGAATAGCGCGTCCCAGAACCGGGCCAAAGCAGCATCGCTGCACTCGATCGCGCAAGCTGCGATGGATGGGCTCAGCAGGAACTTCTCCGTGTTTCTCTCCACTAGGCACCGTAGAAGCGTCAAGCACGCGAGGTCATGGCGCGTCTCGTAGCTTCCTCGCACTGGCTGGCACTGGCGAGCAAAGGCGTCGATGACCGGATGCTTTGCGCTTGTCACGGACTCGGCCGTCTTGTGGTACTTGGCAAGCATGTGCGGCAGGAACTTGACCATGTACTCCGGGCAGGTAAATAGGAATCCAGCAAGTACCTCGTCCAGCAGCGTCGGGTAGTTGCACGGGTAGTACGCCGTCAGCAGCGTCGTGACTTCAGGTACAAAGTTACTCCCAAAGCCGGAGCGGTGACACCAATTGTCGACGTGGCTGCGGATCACCTTGGCGATAAAGGCACTGCTCATCTTTGGCTCGACGCGATCCACAAGTCCCTGCGGGACCAGCTTGACTGAGTCGACATCGAACCGCAGCAGGTCGTACTTGGACACGCCGCTCGCGTCGTCTTCTTTGCCCGAGCGGCGGCTTGTTCGGCCGCTTCCGGACTCGTTGCGACGCTTCCGCTTGAGAGAGCGACCATTCCCGTACGGCTCTTGCTCTCGATCTCCGCTTGTACTCCTCGATAGTGGGAAGTAGACCTCGAACACAGAGAGTCCGTTCGTGACGGAGGATGGTCCATTACGGCTGGAGGTGGAGAGTCCGCCGTTCAGCATCTCGGCTTGGCTAACCGCCGCGCGACTCGACTCAGACGCAGCTGGTGGAGCGCCAGTACTGGAAGCGGCCACCACGCCGACGCCGTTGGGTCCGTCGAGTCCGGCGCGCCTCCGCTCCGTCTCGGCAAAGCTCTGGATCACGGGCATCTCGTGGAACACGGACGACATCATCTGCGGCGGCGCGGCAGGCTCGACGTGGTACGGGTACGCGCTTCCGTTGCGCTGGTCGCTTGCCGCGCGCGGCTCAGGCGGCGCGGGGTTTAAAATAGACGCGGGCGCCATGGCGCGCGGCGGCGCGGCGGCCATGTCGGCGCTCTCGAACCTGGCGACTCGCCAGGCGTCATCCTCGCGGGTCTTGGCGCGCTTCCTTCTGGACTTGGCGTCCGCGCCGGCCGGGAACGGCGCCAAGGGCTCGGCCGAGTCGGCGGCCGCGATGAGCGACTCCATCTTGAGGATGCCGCTCCCGCGCGCCGCCTGTCTCGGCGGGTGCGGCGCGTCGTAGGACGCGGAGACCGGCGGCGGCGGCCGGTCGGGCGGGCCCGCGGCGCCGCCGGAGCCGCGCCGACGCGGGTCGGCGTCGACTTGGCGGCCCATGGCGGGGAGGGGCGGAGCGGGCGGGGCAGGGGGCGGCGGCGCGCGCGCGGCGGGTGGCGGAAATGATAATGCCGACCGACAGTCGGCAAGAGGGGGCGATCGATCGATGCCACGAGGGGAAAGCGCGACCTACACTCCGCGTGGAACCACTTTGTATCCGCGCGTCGCGAGGAGAGTCCGGTATCGGCGCGTCGGGTGACTTCTGGCGAGTTTTTCGCCAATCCGAGCGATATAAGAGGGAGTTGTAGCCAATCCGGACGAAGTAAATCTGGCACCCGGCACTCCATACAATTGGCCTGAGATGCAACTTCCACGCGTGTCTCTTGGCTTGTGTATGCTGATGATACAAACGCAAGCTAAGCCGTCCGTCACTCTCTCCCTATTCTTCCTGTTGATGTGAGCTCGCACTGCCACCGACCTTAACAGTGGACCCTCCTCCGAATGAAACGAACCGCCGGCGAGTTTACTTTAGCGGCCACGAGCACGAACAAGAAGAGGAGCTCGCGCGATGCGCCGCGTCTTGTTCGGGCGGCGATCGCTCCTCCCGCCAGGACTCACTTCGCGAGGTGTCCGGCGCACTTCTCGAGCGTCTTGACGGCCGAGCCGAGCTTGTTGACCGTCTCGACGTACTCGGCGAGCGGGTCCGAGTCGTACACGATGCCGCCGCCGGCCTGCGCGTAGACCTTCTTGTCCTTGACCACGACCGTGCGGATGGCGATGGCCGTGTCTAGCACGCCGCTGAAGCTCACGTACCCGACAGAGCCCGAGTAGACGCCGCGGCGCTCCTGCTCGAGCGAGCAGATGAGCTCCATGGCGCGCACCTTGGGGGCCCCCGAGAGCGTGCCGGCCGGGAACACGGCGCGGTACGCGTCGTACACGCTCCGGTCCTCGCGCAGCTCGCCCGTCACGACCGACACGATGTGCATCACGTGCGAGTACTTCTCGATCTGCATGAGCGCCTCCACGCGCACCGAGCCGGGCACGGCCACGCGGCCAATGTCGTTGCGGCCCAGGTCCACGAGCATGATGTGCTCGGCGCGCTCCTTCTCGTCCGAGAGCAGGTCCTTCGCCAGCGCCTCGTCCTCGGCGTCCGTCTTGCCGCGGTGGCGCGTGCCCGCGATCGGGTGCGTCTCCACCACGCGCTCGCTGTTGACCTTGACGAGCATCTCGGGCGACGCGCCGACCACCTGGAAGTTCTCGCCCATCTCAAGGTAGAACATGTACGGCGACGGGTTGATCGCGCGCATCTGGCGGTACAGGTCCAGCGCCTTGACGTTCGCCGGCAGGTCCATCGCGAGCCGCTGCGACGGCACGGCCTGGAAGATGTCGCCGTCGACGATGTGCTCCTTCAGCTTGTCGACGAAGCCCATGTAGCCCGCCTTGCCCACGTTCGAGACCGCCTCGAGGTCGATCGGCTGCGCCGTCGACGGCGCGCTCGCGTGCGCGCCGCTGGACGTGCGGACCAGCGGCCGCTCGAGCGCCGCGTGGACCGCCAGGATCTTCTGCGTGGCCTCCTCGTACGCCTGCGCGAGCTCGCCCGTGTCCAAGCGGCAGTGCGAGACGATCTTGAGCGAGTGGAACACGTGGTCGAAAACCACGACCGTGTCGAAGAACATGTAGATGCTCTCGGGGACCTGCAGCACGTCGCGCTGGCGGTCGATGAAGGGCGCGATCTTGGGCTCGAAGTGCCGGATCGCGTCGAAGCTGCAGTAGCCGACGGCGCCGCCCGTCATGGGCAGCGCGAGCTCGGGCAGGTCCACGACGCGGAAGGCCTGCATCTCCCTCTCCAGGTTCACCAGCGGGTCCCCCTCGAACGCCTCGCCCTTGCCCGTGGCCATGACCTTGAGCGGGCCGCTGCCGATGAACGAGTACCGCGCGATCTTCTCGCCCGGCGCCACCGACTCGAGCAGGAACGAGTGCGAGTTGCCCGCGCGCAGCTTGAGCAGCACGCTCACGGGCGTGTCCAGGTCCGCCACCGCGTCCAGGTACACGGGCACCAGGTTCTTCTCCGCGTTCGCCGGCAGCGCACGCAGCTGCTCCACACGCGCTAGTGACGGCTGGATCGCCATGCTCGTCGTCGTCGTCGGTGGTGGCTCGAGGTTGCGGCGGTGCAAGTGACCGAGTGAGTGTGACCAGCTCTCTGTTGGCGCAAGGCAAATCAAAATGGTCGCCCGAATGTGGCTACAACGGTCGAGCAAACCGCTGAAGACACATTCGAGCGACGTTGTCGTGGTCCACAAGAAAATGTCGGTTGGATCACCTTCACGCAACATCCTGCAGCAACTGTTGAAGAGCGCTGAGCGAAATCCAGAGCGAGTGCGTGTGCGAGTACCAAGTCGAGTGCCATGGCGGACGCGGACACGCCGGCGGCCGCGGCCGCGCTGGCGCAGCTCGTGCTGTTCGCCGAGTTCGACATCGACAAGGGCAGCACGCTGCGCGAGAGCTTCCCGCGCGCGCTGCCGCACTACTCGCCCGAGTTCTTCGCGGACGTGATGCTGCCGGAGGGCGTGCACAACCGCAAGGAGGACTTCACCGTCTTCTTCCTCAACCGACAGAGCGCCAGCAAGAAGAAGGCCGCGCTGGCTGGCGGCGGGGCGGAAGGGGGACAGGCGGAGGAGGAGAGCGCCGTCGACCCGCTGCGGGAGTTCATGTACTGCCTCAGCGTCGTGCACACCATCCACGACGCGAACGCGCGCCGCGGAGCGACCGTCAAGGCCGTCGCGCTGTGCTCGCACCATAAGGTACCGCCGTACTGCGACGGCTCTGTATACAACTACAGTCTTTCGAGTCGCTCTTACGTGCTCCTGGGGGGGGGGGGGGGGGGGGGGGGGGGGGGGGGGGGGGGGGGGGGGGGGGGGGGGGGGGGGGGGGG
>JAADXX010000243.1:0-35447 GCA_023338025.1 Phytopythium oedochilum | reverse complement strand
GCTGTTCCGCTTTGAGCGTGTGCAGAAGCTCCACTTGGCGAGCGAGCAGTTCACGCTCGAGAACGACCTGCTGACGCCCACGTTCAAGCTCAAGCGGCAGCAGCTCAAGCAGCGCTATGGCTCGCAGATTGCGGCCATGTATGCTGAAACGTGAGTTGCTACTTGCTACAGCAATTGTAGGCGGCCATTGCTTGAAATCACGCAGAGCTATGCTTTCGATTTTGGAATTTACATTGATCCGAACACGAAACCAACCTAGAAGGCCGCGGGGTTGGAGCGATCGATGCCGTACATGGCGTCGATCTGCTTGGCGTACTCGACAGCCAGTTGCGCGCGCTTGAGCTTGAAAGTGGGCGTCATGAGGCCGTTCTCGAGCGTGAACTGATCGGCGGTCAGGTGGATCTTCTGCACGCGCTCGAAGCGGAACAGCTTGTTCTGCTTGCCCACCTCCTCGAGGCTGTCGAGGATCAGCTTCTTGACGTCCTCGTCGCCGCAGAGCTTCTCGAGCGTCAGCTCGCCCTCGGGGTACTTGCCGCTCTCCTTGGCCCACGCCAGGAGAATGTCGGCGTCCGGCACGACGATACCAACCAGGTAGTTCTGTAGCGAGTCGCCGTGCACGTACGCCTGCGCCACCAACGGACTCTTGACGTAGAAGCCCTCGATCTTCTCCGGCGCGACGTACTCGCCCTGTGACAGCTTGAAGATGTTTTTCTTGCGGTCGATGATGCTCAGCGTGCCGTTCGGGTTCCAGCAGCCAATGTCTCCCGTGTGGAACCATCCGTCGTCGTCCAGCACCTGCTTGGTCAGCTCGGGCTGCTTGTAGTAGCCCTTGAACACGACGTCGCCCTTGATGAGGATCTCGCCGCGCGGCTTGGGCGAGTCGTTGCTCGTGTAGTTCATGTCGGGCACGTCGTCGAGGCACATTTGTACGCCAGGCAGCGGCACGCCGACGTGGTTGCCGATCGGCTGGGAGTCCAACGCGCAGCAGATGCCCGCAGCGGTCTCGGTCATGCCGTAACCCTCGAGCAAGGGGCAGCCGAAGACGATCTCGAAGAACTGCTTGACCTCCTTGGTGATCGGCGCCGAACCGTTCACGATGAGCCGCACGCGGCCGCCCATGAGCGGCTTGAGCTTGTCGAACACGAGCTTGTCCCAGAAGGCGTGCTCGCGCGTATGGTCGTGCAGCAGCCGCGCCTGCTTGGACGCGAACGCGCGGTCGAAGAGCGCCTTCTTGATGGTCGGCGCGTTCGCTAGCCCCTGCGTCACCTTGTCGTGCACGCGGTTCAAGAGGCGAGGGACCGTGACGAAGACGGTCGGCTTGAGCGCCTGCATGTCGTCCACGATCTTGGACACGTCGCCCTGGTAAAAGCCGATCGCGCCGCCGTTCTTGATGACCGTCGCGTGCAGCGAGCGCTCATACACGTGCGCCAGCGGCAGGTACGAGATGTGGACATCGTCCTTGAACGTGTTGGTCGAGTACTCGCCCGCGGCCTCCTCGGCCATGAAGTTGCGGTGCGACAGCATCACGCCCTTCGGGTCGCCCGTCGTGCCCGAAGTGTAGCAGATCGTGGCAATGTCGTCCGGCGTCGGCGGGTCCGCAGGCACAATGTTGTCCTTGCCTGCCGCCATGACCTCCGCCAGCGTCAGCAGCTGCACGTCGTGCTGCTTGGCCAGCTCGACCTCCTCGTTGTCCACGTCGCCCTCGAACTGCACGACCGTCTTGACGGTCGGACACTCGCTAATGCATCCCATGAGCGTCTTGAACTGCGCCTTGCCGCAGAACACGACCTTCATCTCCGTGTGGTTCATGATGAACGGGATGGCTTTGGGCCCGAGCGTATCGTACAGCGGCACGAGCGTGTACGCCATGCGGCTGCTCGCGTGCTCCACCAGGCACCACTCGTAGCAGTTCTTGCTGAAGAGACCGATGAGCGCGCCGCGCTCCGTGTGCAGCAAGCTCTTCATGCCGGACGCGCACGTCTCGACCTGCGGCTCGAAGTCGCTGAGCGTGATCCACTCGTACGGCCCGGCCTGCTTGGTCTCCGGGTCCACCTTGCGCGAGCCGAAGAGCGGCCGCGACCCGTCCGGGTCGACCTCCTTGCGCTCCTGCAGGAGCGTGTACAGCGTCGCCGTCTCGGGGTCGTACGCCGGCGGCGTGGCCACCGTGCGCGCCGCGCCGCGCGTCTCGGTGCGCGTGCTGGGCACCTCGACCGAGAAGGGCGAGCCCGCTTGCGTCGCCGTCGCGGGCGTGTCGACGCCGTCCGCGTCCGCGCAGCTCTGGTTCGCGCCCATGGCTGGTGAAAAAGGCGGCGGCTAGTGCAGGAGCTGCTGGTGTACTGGAGCTCGGCTCGAGGCGAATTGACAAGTGGGCTCGGCGTCGGAGGCGAAACCCTGTGGACGCCACGTTGGGTCCGGGACGCGGGCTGGTCGGGCGACAGAGACGTGGAGGGCGTGTCGTGCGCTTGCGTGGCTGCTGAGGCGAAGGGCACACTGCAGCCGTAGAGGAGGGAGGACGGGGCGGGCCATCATCGCTTGGAGGGCGGAGGGAAGAAGGCTGCGGCGGGTGCATAGTGAGACCGAGTGGCCGCAGACCGGGCCGACGGACGCACCCGCTCTTCCGGCGCCGGTCACGGGTCACAGGTCAAACAAGCGAGTTCAGCGAACTTGAAGCAGTACACTGGATGACTCGGCGGCTTCATAATTATCGAAAAATGGAGTGATACACTGAATTAAAGCGATCTTCTTTTTCAGCGTAATCATCGACGAAGGCTACGCGCGGCCAGGGTACTTTACAAGTGACGCTAGACGCGTCATTCCGACTTGCCATACGGATCGCTATATCAGTAGATAAGGAGGCGAAAACACTATATTAGTATATGAATGCTCAAATCGCTACTTCTACTGAAATAAAGGTGATTCGAAACACCAAGCGGCACACAAAAACGTCGCCGCGCCGCCGACATGCGCTTCGCGCCGATGCCTCCGCTCCATGATGTATCACGGCTCCACTATAGCGAGCGCGTGACGTCAGCGACGTCGACTGACTACAACTAGCGGCGCCGGAGCCGCTGCGGACGTCGAAAGGTTAAAGAGCCGCGCGCATCCTCGTCATCGCCGCCGATAGGGTGTCGTCTCCACCGAGGCGAGACAGCGTCGGGGTGAGTGTCTCAAAGCCGATGGCAGCCCGAGTGAGGCGCGCGCAGCTACCCACCAAAGTGCTTCGTAATTAATTACACGTTTTTCACCACGCTCCGGCACTAGGCGACCAAAGCGCGCAAGGGGTATTGTATCTAGGAGTTTTCGCAGCCACTTCCACGATCTTGAAGGTGGATGCAACCAACAATCGCAACCCATACCGGTGCGTTGTTCGCGCCTGTTGGGGTTCGTTATGGACATCGTTTGCCAAAGACACCGGCTCCCATTCCTGCCATTTCAACAGTGCTGCCGATCTGGAGTTTGTTCGTTGCAGCGCTCGAGAACGTGGCCGGCAGCTGAGCTTGGCTGCGCCTTTCGCACGCCAGCCACTCGACATCTCCCTCTGAGTCATCGCCTTATCCATCGTCTTCGTAACGAATACACTCACAGTCTGTTCCGCATCCATCGCAGTACATTAGATCGCGCGGTGATGGCTGCCGCCGCCACAGTTGACACGATCCAGTCACGGACCAGCCAATCAGCGCGCGCGGTTTCCGATCTGCGACATGGGCAAACCTGTTCGCGACCCCTCTGTCGAAACCCTAGACGCCCACTAAAACCTAATTCCGGACCGGCTCGGGCCAAAACGCAACTGCGCTCTGACGCTGAATATCGCACGTGTTCTCTTGATTTCACTATGCTTTCGCAAAATCGGCCGCGTTCCAGAGACTCAAAGCGCCGAGCACCATCACCGCAACAGCCTGTTGAACAGGCTGTGTGTTCGCGCCATTAGCCCGCCGCAGCTCCGTGATGACCAGTGTGCAATTGCCATGAGCTCGTCGCCGACCCCGGTCCACCGAGACGCTCCGTCGTCCCCTCCCAACGAAGTTGGCGCCTTCTTCGACGCTTCCTCCGTGTCCTCATCGCGGCACCCGTCGCCGACACAGCCGAGGTCAGATGACAATGTCCTCGACATGGCAGCACTGAGCGCCGCGTTCGCCGAGATGTCGTCGCCCACGACACAGTCCATGCGCATCCGCCTGCGCAAGCACAAGAGCCTGCGCGCGACGGCCGCGGCGGCGCTCGGACGTGGCGGCGGAGAGCCCAACGGTGACTCCGAGCAGCCCAAGACCGAGAAGCGGCTCGTGGCGCGCGTGAAGAAGAACCGACACGCCCAGGAAGCGCGCGGTACACCTCTGGATCGCGGTCGTATCGCTGCTTTGTCGTTCGGCCAACTCACAGGTCTCAATGTTTGGCATGTTGCAGCCTTCCGGCGTCGTCTTCGACTGGCAGCCCGCACAGCCGTGGGGGTCATTGTGGCGGGTTTAATCCAGACTCGCGCGCCATCCGACTCGCCGCGCGAGTGGCTGCTGCTGCCGGCCAGCTACTACTTCGGCGGCCTGATGTATGCGGCCACCATGGTGGTGTTCGCGTCGGCGTCCACAGTGGGTGGCGTACTGCAGAACATTTGGCAGATCGACTTGGGCGTCGCTATCGCGCTGCTGTTCAACTTCGTAGTATTCTCGGTCGTACCGGTGACGCAGAAAAACCTCGTTAGCTTCTCCTCGGCGCTTACCGGGTCCACGTACTTCGTGAGCCTGCGCGACTGGGGCGTCGTCCTGCCGCTACTGCTCGTCTTCACCTTCGTCATGCAGATCTCGCCAGTGCAGCCCAATGTCAAGAAGTTCGCAGTCAGCACCAATCTTTTCTTCGGTACGTGGTGTCACAATAACATGAGACGACGGAGAGCGGCGGTGGCTGACGGTGCGAACTGAAATGCTGGTGGTGTTGCAACAGCACTGACGGTCGTGAGCCCGATGAATCCAATCCACCAAACTCAGCGGAAGGACCTGACCGACAGCTACTTCGGCACGCACAACCTCATCAACAACCTCGCCATCTACAGCGTCGTGGGGGCTGTTGGCACGCTCATCTCGCTCGGTATCATGCTGTTCCCCGTTCCCGTGTTGTGCGTCGTACCTCGCTCTAGTGCACATTACGAACGCCCAACTAACGGCTTCCTGCTGCTGTTGCTGCCACTACGATAGTGCTATCAGCAAGCTGCGCAAGCAGACGGAAGTTGCGCCGCAGGACATTCGCGAGATCCTCAACCTCATCATGGACGCCTACTGCTTCCGCGCCAAGGACATCAAGCAGATGGACTTCTTCCGGCTGCGACTCGACAGACAGCTCGACCACGCGCACAAGCGACTGGCCCGCATGCAGGCGTTGCTGAGCGACTGCTGGTGGGAGGAGCTTGCAGGCGTCGGTCTCGCGCTCCGGTTCAACAAGACAGTCGTCAAGCAGTTCATCAAGCTGTACGCGCGTCTTCTGCAGGACTTGGTGGCTATGAAGTTCGCCATCCAGTGCGAGACGGGTCACTGGACGCACGTGGTGCTCATGAAGAAGATGCAAAAGCCGCTGTATGTGCTACAGAGCGAGGCCAACGACCTGCTGGAGGAGATCGCGGACAACGTTCGCCAGTCCGTGCGTATTATGGGCTCACCGCGGTTCGCGCACCTTGAAGGAGCGCTAGAGCAGCTGCTGGCGCGCTACTCTCACCTGTGTGGGGAGGTGTTGGCATCCGAGGTGCACTCGGCCGAGGATGTGGGCAAGACCATGGCCATGAACCTGTTCGTGTACTCGTTCCACGCGTTCGCGCACTCGCTGTACGAGTTCCAAGACCAGTTCAACCACAAAAACTTCACCTCGCGTTACCGCATCAAAAACTTCGTCAAGCACGTCGGGAATGGCGTGATCGAGAAGGGCAACTACCCGAGGAAGCTGCTCTTCTTCTCCTTCCGGACGACGCTCGCCGTGCTCATCGGTATCTGCTGCGCCACTTTCCTCTTCACCTTCGGCTCCAACGCACCCACGGCGATCGCCATGGTCGCCACCTACCATATTGGTACGTCTTGGTCATGCCTATTGACTCCCTCTTCACTAAACTAATACCGTTGCTGCCAGGTGGGACGTACTCCAACACGATCAACCGCGTGACTGGACTCGTAGCTGGGACGGTGGTGCCGTCCATCCTGAGCTTCTTTGTGTGCAAGGCGTCGAACGACGTGCTGTACAACTTCCTCAACAACATCGTGCTGTTCATCTGGACCGTCGGATCCATGTACGTGTACTTCACAGCAAAGTACATGAAGGCGGCGGGGATGGTCTCTGCCTATATGGCCGTCTCGGTTCTGTTGAGCAACAAGTGCCGCTCCAGCTCGAGCACGGCCACGACCTCGTCGCTATCGTACACGACGCTGACCGAGAATTCCATGGGCATCATCATCCTGATGCTCGTGGAGCTCTGCATCCGTCCGCTCAGCGCGCGCGACCTGCTACGTGGAAACATCCAAAACACCATGGTGCACTTCCGCGTTGCGTTCCAGCGCGTGTTCGACCACCACCTCGTGGCCACAACGCCAGGACACGAGTCTCCGACTGGCAGCAGCACGATCAGCGAGCCGACAGAGACGGAAAATGACTCATCCAGCGAGTCATCGGCGACCTCGTCGCAGCTCCTGAGCGTTCCAGCAATCAAGGACCTGCGCAAGCAGCTGGATGCGGCGGTGCCAAAGCTCTTGGAAGAGCAGGCGATGCTTCTTCATGACGCCGAGATGGAGCCGAGTCTGTGGAAGCCGCCGTTCTCGCTCGCCAAGTATCAGGGCGTGCTAGAAGCGAGTCGCAGGGTTCTCGCACACTTGCGGATGATGTTTGACTTGGTTGAGTGGCACGCCAACCGACGTGCAGCTTCGGCAAGAGGAGGGTTCGACACGCGGCTCCGCCGCGCACGCAAGAGCCGCATCGACGCCGATATTCGCGCCGCGTACACCGCCCAGCAGCAGGAGGAGCAGCAGCAGTTAAGCGACGACGGGTCGCTCCCACCTCTGAATCTGTCGCCGCCATTAGGACCGACGCCAGTACGTTCGCGAGCGATGACGAGGCAAAAGTCCATGGTGACGCGCACGTTACCGTGGGACCAGAGCCAGACTACATTCGAGGCGGGCGTCGATGAAGCATTCGACACACTCACGACGCTCTTCAGCAAGGAGTTTGCGAGCTCAAATGCGGACGATCACGCCATCTTCCTGCAGATGAAGGAGGCATTCCGACTCTCAGACGTCCACCGACGAGGTGAGGTGGACGCGAGCGAGCTCGTCGTGCTGCTCGAGAAGCTCATGCCGTACGCCGGTGGCCAGGGGCACGTGCAGATTCTGGACCAGTATGTGGACGAGTTCATGGCGCTTGTGGACAAGAACCACGACGGCAAGATCACGTTCGCGGAGTTCATGCAGGCGCTCAACGAGGGCTTCCGTCTCGAGCTCGAGATGTACGAGAACGAGACTGTCCTGGGCACCAAGGCAGAGGCGAACTCCTCAACACCATCCACGCTGGATGGTCAACAACAGCCTCGGCTAGTGACGACCAAGAGCATGCGGCTTGTGACCAAGCGCCAGTCATCCCAGATTTCCGCTAGGTCGGAAGAAGACACAACTGACGAGCGTGTGTGTGCGTTAGAGAGTACCACCCAGTCGTCTTCTCCGTCAACGGCAGCACCTCGTGGCGACACAATCAGTTCAAGCTTCATTGACGTGTCCACTCTCGGCTCCTACTTCTTCGGCTTCGGATCGGCGACCAACAGTACGGTGGCAAGCGATAATACCCTCGGAGTCGACAGCAGTCAGTCCTGGACGTCGTCAAGGCTGACGGCGAGTGCCAGCGAAAGCGGGAACAGCCGGAGATTCGCGCTGCCTCGGCGCTCATCCAGTAGCGAGTCGTCGGCCCCCGAGGCGCTGCTCAACGTGGAGTCCTTCTCTATTCGCGAGGCGGCCGCGGCGCTCAAGCAAAGCTACGGCGAGTTTCTCCTAGTGGCGGTGGACGACCACGAAAAGCGCGTGGCAATGGAGGATCTGATCGTCATGAGCTGCCTCATCAGCGCGTGCGAGGATCTCGCAGCCACACTTGCCGCGCTCAGCACTCTCGCCGCCTCCTGATCCGTCCGTGTCGTTCCTCAGCAGTGTAGATATATTGCGTTTGGTAGAGCGAGCTGGTGCTATCCGCTAACGACTGGAACGCATCGTACCTTATCACGCTCCAGGTGCACCCATGAATTCGTAGCACCTTGATTTCCAGTCGTGCGCGGCGTCTTCGTCCCTGATGCTTTCGAAAAAAATCGCATCGAGCAGCTTGTCGAGCTCCCGGTGGAGCGCACAGCCTCGCAGTGCACTCACAGTAAACGCGATTAGCGTATCGGGGTACGCGCTCAGCTCCAATGTCGCGGACGTCGCGCTTTCAATCAGCTTGTGCAGTATTCGCACCGTGTCGAGACCTTGGCTGAAAAAGCCCACCGCGATGTCGCCAAGACGCGCAGGCCCATCGAAACGCTCCCACAAGAGCTTGTAAATGAAGCGCAACGCTTCTGCATCGCTTGGCTCCGAGGCAAGTGGAGCGCTGATACATGCTTTCATGTCTGCAACCATATCAGAAAGCGATGACGACACCTCGTCCGTTGGCATTGGCTGGCTGGTGTCGTTTCCTGAGGACACGCCCGCAATCCGAGCTAGCTCACCGACCACAGTAGTGACCCGCATCCGCTGGTTTGGGTCGTTTGCGCACATCCTCTCCACCAACGCCCACTGCTTATCCAAGCACAGCACAGGACGTAGAGGCAGCTTCCGTTGCCGGACTACATGGTGCTTGACTGACGCGTTGTCTAGGTTTCCCCACGGGGTCGGGTAGAACTCGCGCTTGTCCTTTCCCAACTCCATGAGCTCCACGATCCGCAGCGCCTCAATGATGCACATGCCGAGAGCGTAGATGTCAGAAGCTGGCGAGCGTTCCGATGCTCCTTTCTCGAGGCATTCCGGCGCAACCCACTGCCACGCACCGCTCAGTTGGACCGCATTGCCGTCGCTCAGCGCAGCCTCCGAGCTTAAACCAAAGTCCGTCACCTTAGCTTTGCCGTCACCACCGACCACGATGTTGTTGCACTTCAGGTCGCCGTGAACGATGCCTCGCGCGTGGAGGTACTGGACTCCGAGCGACGCCTCGTACAGCTTCTTCCACATCTCGTCACGATGCTTTCGCAGATACTTGTCCAGCGAACCATTGCTCGCGTACTCACACGCAAAGAACGGGATGCCGACGTGGCAGGCACCGAAGAGACGGACGACGTTCGGGTGGCTCAGTCCAAACCAGACGGTGACTTCGCGCTCAAACATCTTGCGCATTTCCTCTCGCTTCGCTCGGTTTGCACTGACCTCGACCGGAGCTCTGACGGTGGAGATCGATATACTCGCTAGCGAGTCAAACGAACAGTCCAGGAGGTTTTCCTCCGCCAGTGTCTTGACTTGTTTCACGACCACATCCGAGTCGAGCCATTTCGCGCGATAGACGCTGCCGAAGCCGCCGTTCCCAACACAACTGGCGTTGTTGACCACCAGTTCGTACCATGGGAGAAACCACGCAGGCGCAGTCAACGCGCTGATATCGAACTTCTGCGTGATCTTCTCGCACGCCATTTGCAGCACAGCCAGTTGATTCTCCGAGTACTCGGAGCTGTGCGCCTCGACCTCCCCTTTCAGCAACGCGAACAAAGCGACGCCGTCGTCCTCTGTGACAACATTGTTCAGGACGAGCAGCGTCTCTGACACAAACGCGTCCAGTAATTGCGCCCGGTGTGCTTCCCATTGTCGTTTGGGGTCAATTCCATCGTGTTGGCAACCTTCGAGTGTGTTCCAAATCCCGTCAACGCGTCGACGAATGACCTGCGTATTGCTGCTTGTCGCTCGTGCAGAAGACAGGCGAAGAATACGATTTTCGTGGGATCCAGCGTGCATGGCAACGACGAGGTCTTCAACGAGGTCATTGAATGACTCCAGTAGCGCAGACCGTTGCTTTGACTCCCCAAGTCGCCCGAACAACTCTTCAATCTCGTCGCTCAAGTACTGGTGGAGACTGTTGTGGCCGAACTGCGACATCGCATCACGGATAGCTCTCCGCTTGACAAACAGACTTCCTCCTCTGAATTCTTCAAGGCTCAGCAACGGCTGGTCAGGTTCAGCTTGCTGCAGCTGTTGCTTCGCGGTTACCGATGCAGCAAAGCGCTTGAACAGATGCGCAGCCGATGATGCGGACATGCGCTCATGTGGATCCCGACTACACATTTGCGCCAACACTTCGTGCACTTCTGGCGTGAGTTGACCGGGACCGTTCTCGTCCGTTCGAGACGACGGATCCCACAACGCCTTGACCGTAGGAACATCATCCGCGGCATATCTAGACCATGGAGCAACCCCAGTCACGGCCTCAAAGGCACACAACCCCAACGAGTAAACATCAGACGCAAAGGACGCCTTCTCGCCTTTGAACCGCTCCGGAGATTGCCACCGTATCGACTTGAAGTGTATCCCAGCCGTGCTTGAACTCATCGACCCGCTCAGCTCAAAGTTGGCCAGTTTAGCCAAGCCATCTGCCCCGACGAGGATATTCCGGCAGCGCAAGTTGCCGTGGAAAATCTGGCGTTCGTGTAGGAAAGCTAGTCCCAGTGCGGCCTCGTGCAGGAACTTCCACGGGTTATTCGGCTGAGTGTTTGTGTCGCCACGTGTGACAGAGAGGTAGTCAGCGAGAGACCCGTTGGGTGCGAGCTCGCACACAAAGAAGTGAAGACCGACGTTGCATGCGCCGTACAGCTTGATCACGTTCGGGTGGCGTAGTTGGTGCCACGTGACCACTTCTTCTCCAAAGGTCGACCCGGTAGCTCCGGGGATGAACAGCTTTACTGTGACGTCTGCATCAAGCCACGTTCCTCGGTATTCCTCGTCCGTGTCTTTGGTGGTTCCGAGCGACTGAAGAGCCACTTCATACAGCGGGATGAACCAGCTCTGTCGGGTAGGACGCGGCGTGGCGTCATCCTTGGGCGATGACATTTGCACCGGAGCCTTGGTCTTTGCAATCGCCTTGGTCGATTTTTGAGCTCGCTTGAGTCGCTTGATCAGAAGCTCTACAATTGGGGTATGGCTGCTCCGCTTGGCGAAGTAGATGGCCGAGTGCCCCGACCGGTTGGTCAAGTTGACGTCAGCGCCGTTAGCGAGCAAAAACTCCACCATCTCCAGCCTGATCTTCTTTGCCGCGAACATGAGCGCCGTCATACCGTCTTCGGCTGCCTCGTTCACGTCCGCCCCTTCCTCGACGAGCTTGCGCACCACATCAAATCTGCCATTCTCTGCTGCTTGGACCAATAAAGGCACGCCATTGCCAGATGCGTCAGGCCTCGCACGAGTCGTCCGGGCGGCGCGCTCTACAAAGAATCTTGGTAGTGTCCTCACGGCGTCCAAGTCGGGGAACAGCACCCCGTCTTGATCCGTAGGCATGAGCGCAGGCCACACCGGGCCCATCGGACGCTCCTTCGCTCTGTCAGGGGCGGCGCCAGCGTCCACTAGCATCTGAACAACGTCTGTGTCTTCGTAGTGTTCTGCGCTCACCAGCGCGCTCACTCCGTCGCCTCGCATCGCGTTTGCGTCGGCGCCGTAGCCGAGAAGAAGGCTCACAAACTCGGCGTTACTAGGCTGGCGTCGCTTGGACAGCGCCACCGCGATCAGCAGCGCGGTCGTCCCGTCCGCAGCCACCGCGTTAGCCTGCGCGCCGGCGTCGAGCAGATAGCGAGCGACCTTCAGACGCGCGTACCGCACCGCATACATGAGCGGCGTCATCCCCGCGGCTTGGACGGCGTCGACGTCCGCTCCTGCGTCCATCAAAACGCGCACGATGGACACGTCGCCCCGCGCGGCCGCGAGCATCAGCGGAGTCTGTCCGCTCGCGTCTCGCTCGTCCACCGCGACATCCCTACGTTCCACCAGCCGCCGGACGCGCCGCTTGCTCCCCGACTGCGCCGCCTCCAGCAGGCTCTGCGTGGACCCCATGCTGCGCAGAGCAGTCTTGTGTTCTTGTGGGGGTTCTCTTTGCATTTCCCCTTTGTTAGGGTTCAGCATGGGTTCACATCCGCACTGTACACTGTACCCACATGGTCAACTCGCTGCTCCGATGCTTGTCGCCGAGCGACGCGATTACATACAAAAGCGCAGCGATGCGTAGCTCGTGGCTTTGGCGTCGACACGCTCGTCGTGCTGCTGGCGCCTGTGGTGCTCAATATGGTGGCGCTGATCACAAGCGACTCGGTCAACGCGTCGTTGTTCGTGAAACTCACGAGAGCCGCCTTCGCGGCCAAGCTCTGGGGATTCTGCAGCGTCGTGGAGCTCTCCTGAAGCGCGTTCAATGCCTCCCAAATGCACAACCATTGCTGCCTCTTCCGCACACCAACCTCCCACAACTAGACAGCCATCGCGAACGTCGACGTCGTACTCCCGTGATCTCATGGTGCGTGAAATCACCGCCTTAATCCACGCCGCGGTCACGCCACTTCATCCACCCCCTTCCGTGCATCGGGCTACGCGACAGCTCCCCCGTGTACGGAAAGCCCGAGCGGAAGACGAGCGTCCAGTGGCGATGGTACACCGGCACGTCGCAGTCGGCCACCGCCAACGTGTCACCCTCAAACCGCTCGATCACTCGCGCCAGCACCCGTCTGTCCATACGCCCGCCTCGACCGCTGATCTACCGTAGTGATTTGATGGGAATGCTTCCCCTGCCAGACGTTCGCGCTGGCCATCGAGACCACAAGGCAAACACCAAGATCGTCAACTCCATTTCCCACTTGCAGGCGGCACAGCTTGTAGCAGCACACAACGCAAAAAGTACGGCGGCTTCCGCTCGGGTACGAAAACCCTTTTGTCGAGATATCGTCGCCCAACTACGCTACCCAGCTGAAGTGTCTTCATGGAATTCGTCGTCTCTTGTCACGCCGATAAACTCATAGCACTTGGCTTTCCAGTCGTGCACGCGTGCTTCTTCGGCATCGAAGTGCCAGTGGCTCGCATCTATCAGCTTGTCCAGGTCCCGATGCAGCGCGTAGCCGCGCAGTGCGTTCTCTGTAAACTCCACCAGAGAATCCTCCGCGTCTTGCAACTCCCTTGTTGCAGAAGATGCTCGTTCGATCAGCTGGTGGAGTCGTGCAGCCCCGCCAAGCTCATTGTCAGTGATTTGCTGGATCCGGCCCCATAGTAGGCTGTAAATCCGGCACAGCGCCTCCTTTTCGGAGGAACTCGCGTCGGGTAGGGAACATCTACGTTTCATATCCGCAATGACGTCCGAGCTGGGCTGCGAAAGGATCGTGAATGCCTTGATTGCCTCCTCAGGTTCATCGATCGCATCGCGTTCCGCCAACTTGGCCAGTTCGTCCACCACAGCACTGATCTTAAGGCGCTCGAGCGGGTCGTGCCTGCACATCCTGGTCACCAACGTCCACTGTGCGTCGGAGCACACGCGCGGACGCAGTGGCAGCTTCTGCTCTCGAACGACGTAGTGCTTGACCACCGCGTTATCCAAGTGCCCCCACGGGAGCGGGACGTATGCGCGATCGCTCTTCTTGCCAGTCGCGGCTTCCACCACCCGCACAGCCTCGAGGACGCACATACCAAAGGCGTACACGTCGGAGGCGGTTGTCTGCGCCGAGACTCCTCGCTCGAGGCACTCTGGCGCCACCCAGTGCCACGCACCAGTCAGTTCGGCAGTGTCTTTTCCAGTGAGATCGGCGCTGGAGCTCAGACCAAAGTCCGTCACCTTGGCCAACCCGTCGCTGCCTACCACAATATTGTTGCACTTGAGATCGCCGTGGATGATACCGCGCGCGTGAAGGTACTGGATACCGAGCGCAGCCTCATAAAGCTTTCGCCAAATCTCGTCCGGACGAGAGCGCAAGTACTTGTCGAGCGATCCGTTGCTGGCATACTCGCACGCAAAGAACGGCGTCCCAACATGGCAGGCGCCGAAGAGTCGGACAACATTCGGATGGCTCAGGCTGAACCAAATGTCCACCTCGCTCTCGAACATGCGCCGCAATTTCTGCTTTGTGGCGTCATCTCGGCGCACACTTGCTGAAGTGTTATTGCTCTTGGAGTTGGAGGTGGCAGTCGTCGCATCCGAAAAGAAGTAGCTTGAGTTCGCCTCCCCCATCGTCTTGACCTGTTTCACGACCACGTCGGAGTCCAGCCACTTGGCACGATAGACGCTTCCAAACCCGCCGTCACCCAGCCAGTTCGCGGTGTCGATCATCAGCTCGTACCAAGGAAGAAACCACGCTGGCATCGTCTTCAATACTTCCGATCCAGCTTGCCGCTCTAAGTCGTCGTACGCTTGTTGCATCACTGCGAGCTGCGATGCCGAGTAGTTGGCCTTTCGTGTCTCCATCTCTCCTTTCAAAAGCGTCAGGAAGGCGATGCGGTCCTCCTCCGAGCCCATCTCGTTCATGACTAGCAACGTCCGAGACACTTCAGAGACGAACACGTGGATCTGCTCTTTGCGATACTCCTCCCAGAGCTTTTTGCGGCTCTGCTCTATGTCTTGGGAACAGTCCAGCAACGCCCAAATGGCGTCAATGCGTCGTCGAAAGCTCTCCATGCTGCCGCTCGTGGCTCGTGTCGATGACAGACGGAGAATCCGGTTGTATCGAGATCCGACGGCAAACGTACGCTCCAAGTCCTCCAGAAGCGATTGAAATCGGTGCAGCAAGGTCCATGGATTTCTTGAACTGCTCAGCCGCTTGTAAATTGCTTCGAGATCGTGGATGACGACCAGTGGTAGCTCGTGGTCAGAATCTTGCGACGCAAAATCACACAACTTGCTCCAGACTCGACCCAGCCTCCCCTGATCAAACTCGTCGACGCTCAGATTAGGCTCTGGCTCCGGTTGGGACGAGAGATACTCGATACCTTCCTGCGCCGCTTGACGCTCGAGCAACTGAACAACTCCGGACGCCTCCAGACGTGTTTGAGGGCTCTGGCCGCACATTCGAGCGACCAAGAATCGGACGTTGTCTGGCATGGGTCCGGGTCCACCGAATTCCTTTTCCGGGTGTGTATACGGATCCCAATCTTGTCCATCCCTGAACGACCGACGATTCCAAGCCACCTTTCCAGTGATCACTTCAAAGATGCAGAGACCCAGCGAGTAGATATCCGACGCCATCGATGCTGGTCCGCCCTTTAGCTGCTCTGGAGAATACCAACGCTTTAAAGCGAAGGCCCCATTCGCACTGCCGATCGATCCACTCAATCCAAAGTCGGAGAGCTTGGCAACCATGTCGCTGCCAACCAGAATTTTCTCCGGTCGCAAATTGCCGTGGACGATTTGGCGCTGGTGAAGGTACGACACGGCAACTGCCGACTCGTGCAGGAACTTCCAGGGTGTACGTCGCGTCCCCGACTTATCACATGCCGCAAGATACTCGGTCAGGGAGCCATTCGGAGTAAACTCGCACACGAAAAAGTGGTGGCCAATGTTGCACGCGCCGTAGAGCTTGATGACGTTTGGGTGGCGTAGCTGATACCATGACCCCACCTCCTCTTCGAACGCAGACACTGAGGCGCTCAGTATAAACAGTTTGAGCTTAACATCTGCATCCAGCCACTTGGCTTTGTACTCGCCCAAGTCGTGAGCTGTTCGAATAGCAACTTCAAACGGAGGGATGAACCAGCTTGTTGTCGTCCAGGAAGGTAACGTTGCTCGTGAAATCCCGCCTTTCTGCTTCATCTCTGGAGAACGCACAATGCATCGAGCGAGAAAGTGCTGGACTGCTAGCTGTCCGTGTTTCGCAGCGAAGAATAGTGGCGTACGCCCTCGTTGATCTGCTTGGCTAGGGTCCGCGCCGTACTCGATAAGTACTTGCACCAACTCAAGTTCCACCAAACCAACAGTCCGTTGCTTTGCGGCATCCATCAGTGCCGTTCTCCCGTCTTCTCGCGCAGCGTTGGGGTTTGCACCAGCGTCGAGCAACAGCTTGATCGTCTTGACACAATTGATATCGTGGATGTATGATAGTGCGTGCATCAATGGGGTCGATCCGTTATCAGCAGTCAAGTTCACGTCCGCACCAGCACTGATGAGAAACGCGACAACATCGGATTCGGGGCTTTTGTCGGCCCAAACTGCGTGCATGAGTGCTGTCATGCCAGCGTCACTGGTCGCGTCCACGTTTGCACCACTGCTCACGAGAATCTTTACTACATCCAGGGAGCTCCTTCTCGCAGCAATGATCAACGGTGTCCCCATTCCGACCATCGACGAATTTACATCAGCGCCAGCTTCGACCAGGAGACGAACTGCATCCACGTTGTTCATCATTGTTGCGCGCAGCAACGGGGCATCACCATTAGCGTCGCGTGCATTTACATCCGCGCCTGCATCAACCAAAAGACGTACGCCGTCGAAGTTCCTGTTGTCACACGCGCAGATCAAGGCTGTGCTTCCATCCCAGCGGCAAACAGCGTTGACGTCGGCTCCCTCGTCAATGAGGTACTCCACTAAATCGACATTTGAGCTGCGCGCAGCTTGCATCAGAGGCGTCGATCCACCCGTCGGTGCTAAGTTCACGTCTGCACCAGCCTCAACCAGGCAGCGCACAGCGTCCAAGTTGCTGCTGCTGGCTGCATACACGAGTGGCGTCCTCCCGTTGACATCTAAAGCGTTGACATCCGCGCCGGCGTCGAGAAGGAACTGGATGTCTTGTCGATTTCGCGCTGCCGCGAGCATCAGCACCGTCCGGCCGTCGATGATCGCCACATTTACTTCTGCTCCGTTGGCAATGAAATAGCGAATGATGTCCATTTGTTCATCGCTGACAACAATGCGTTCCAACATCGGAATGGAATCAGGTTGTTGACGCTGATCCCCATACCAGCGAATCGCTGCGCGAAGCATCGGTGTCCCTTTGTCGGTAGCAACAGTGTTGATCGCGGCACCGGCGTCAACAAGGCAGCGAACGATGTCGAGGCTTCCACTTTGCGCCGCAAACATGAGCGCTGTCCATCCGTCGCAATCTGCTGCGTTCACATTGGCACCAGCACCAATAAAGTATCGCACATAGTCCAAATCTCCAACTCCCGCTGATGACATGAGCACTGTTTCGCCCTGGTCGCTAGGCGCGTTCACATCTGCGCCAGCGTCGACGAGGAAGCGAATGAGATCTGGCTGCTCGTGGTAATACCATAGCTGCAAGAAACGCTCCAGGAGTGGCACCCCTTCGACAAGCGGCGGGTTCACATCAGCGCCATGCTCAACGAGGAAACGAACAACTTCTGGTTCACAAGCACGGAATGTCGTGGATGTCAACGGCGTTAGTCCGCTCTGGTTCCGTGCGTTCACGTCCGCGCCAGACTCGACGAGAAGCTTCACCGTATCAATGATTCCTCCCTTCGCCGCGTACATAAGCGGCGTCGTTCCCTTTCGATTGACCGCGTTCACATTGGCCCCCACATCGATGAGCCACCGTGCAGCCTCCACGTGTCGATCTTCCAGCACCAGCATGAGCGGCGTCCGCCCCTCCGCGTCCGCTACGTCCACCGCCACTCCTTCCTCCCGCACGAGCGCTTGCACCATGTCCTCCGCGCCGAACCAGCTGACCGCTAGCATCATCATGCCGTGCGCGGCGGCGTCGTCCCTCGGTCGCTGCGAGTCGCTCGCCATTGCGCTCGGTCTTGAGTCGGAGGGAAGGGAATTAATTCATCCCCCTGCAGACACGACGGAGGAGTGGGATGGGATCCTCATGGACTCAGATCGCTTTGGGCTGAGTCTGCATAGTACAGTGTAGACTCGGACGGCGGAAACAGCGTGCCATGAACACGACGTCGCTGCGGTCTCCATCGCCACCGGCTCGAAGCGTCCAGGCATGTAGTATCGATGTAGTATCGATGTAGTATCGATGTAGTTGGCCGCTTGGACTCGCAAGTTGCAACCCGCCGATGACGTTGAAATGCGGCATATCAGACACCTGCTGCGTTCGAACACTTTCGCGCCATTTAGTACCATCCATCCAATACAAACATCACCATCCCAGTAATCGTGACCATGTTCCACATATCTATTCACCTGTGGAGTCGCGCGTGAAGCGTTCTTCCGGCTTCGGATCGCTCTCCCATGGCGTCATCTCGGCCTCTCACTCGCGAATCCCCCGGCTCGAGCGCAAGCCTCCAGCCTCAATTAGCCTCTGCCCCCCAGCCTCCAGCCTCTCCGTCGCAATGGCCGACGCCTCGGAGCCGAAGCTGTACTCGCGCGAGCTGCCGGGCACGGCCACGGCCACGCGCGGCGGCGTGCGCATGTCGGACATCCCGAGCCTGTACGACCCGTCGTGGACGCTGTACACCAACCTGGTGGAGACTCGGCGCGCGCTCGACCCGGAGGGGACCGGTGCGCTCTTCGGCTCGCGGCCGCGCGACAAGCAGACGGGCGCGGTCGTGGACGGCGAGTACGAGTGGGTAACGCTCGGCGAGTTCCTGGGCGACGTCGAGGCGTGCGCGTCCGGGCTCAAGCGGCAGCTGGCGCTGCCGCGCGGCGCCATCGTGGGCGTGTTCAGCAAGAACCGGTACGAGTGGGTGCTCGTCGAGCACGCGACCAGCCGCATGGCGTACACGTTGGTGCCGCTGTACGACACGCTCGGGCCGACGGCCATCCCGTTCATCATGAGCCACACGGACATGTCGGTCGTGTTCTGCGCCAAGGAGCAGTTCAAGACGCTCATGGGATGCATCGACCAGTGCCCGACCGTCAAGACGGTCGTGCAGTTCGAGGACGACGTGGACGACGAGGAGGTCGAGCTGGCCAAGCAGCACGACGTGCAGCTGCTGACGCTGTCGCAGCTCATGGCGATCGGCAAGGAGCAGATCGAGCCGGCGGACCCGCCGCTGCCGTCCGACGTCTGCACGATCTGCTACACGTCGGGCACGACCGGCGACCCGAAGGGCGTGATGCTGACGCACGGCAACCTGATGGCGGCCGTCGGCTGCTCGCTCAACTACGTGCGCGTCGAGCCGGGCGACGTGCACCTGTCGTACCTGCCGCTGGCGCACTGCTTCGAGCGCGTGATCCAGACCGCCGTCATCTGCGTGGGCGGCCGCGTCGGCTTCTACCAGGGCAACGTGGCCAAGATGCTTGAGGACCTCGCGGTGCTCAAGCCGACCGTCTTCCCGGGCGTCCCGCGCGTGCTCAACCGCATCTATGACAAGATGACGCAGGGCGTCGCGAGCGCCGGCGGCATCAAGAAGTGGCTCTTCGACACGGCCTACGCGTCCAAGCACGCGGCGCTCGTGGCCGACAGCTCGGCGCGCACGCACCTGCTCTGGGACTGGCTCGTGTTCAATCGCGCCAAGGAGGCGCTGGGCGGCCGCGTGCGCCGCATGTTGAACGGCTCGGCGCCGCTGTCCGTGGACGTCAAGCAGTTTGTGCAGGTCGTCTTCGGCGTGCCCATGCTCGAGGGCTACGGCCTCACGGAGACGGCGGCCGTCACGGCCTGCTCGACGGACGACATCCCGTCGGGCGACCACATCGGCATCCCGCTCGCGGACGTACAGATCTGCCTGGAGG
Organism: Phytopythium oedochilum; assembly: GCA_023338025.1. Taxonomy (NCBI): domain Eukaryota; phylum Oomycota; class Peronosporomycetes; order Pythiales; family Pythiaceae; genus Phytopythium; species Phytopythium oedochilum. The sequence continues at coordinate 15,842 of JAADXX010000243.1, read as the reverse complement.
ACGTGCCCGAGATGAACTACACGAGCCGCGACTCGCCCCGGCCGCGCGGCGAGATCCTCATCAAGTGCCCCAACCTCTTCGTGGGCTACTACAAGGACCCGGAGAAGACCAAGGAGGTCATGGACGAGGACGGATGGTTCCACTCGGGCGACATCGGCGCGTGGAACCCGGACGGGACGCTCAGCATCATCGACCGCAAGAAGAACATCTTCAAGCTGTCGCAGGGCGAGTACGTCGCTCCCGAGAAGATCGAGGGCATCTACATCAAGAGTCCGTTGGTGGCCCAGGCGTACGTGCACGGCGACTCGATGCAGAGCTTCCTGGTCGGCATCATCGTGCCGGACGCGGACGTCGTGCGCAAGTGGGCGGCCGAGAACGGGCTCGAGGGCGAGGACGCGACGCTCGAGGCGCTGTGCGACAGCAAGAAGCGCCCCGAGCTCGCGCAGGCCATCGCCAAGGACCTGGAGGAGCTCGCCACGCGCTACAAGCTGTTCGGGTTCGAGCGCGTGCGCAAGATCCGGCTGCACGCGGAGCAGTTCACGGCCGAGAACGACCTGGCCACGCCCACCTTCAAGCTCAAGCGGCCCGCTCTCGCTCGCGCCTTCCGCAAGGAGATCGACGACATGTACAGCGAGTAAGGAGCCGCCTTCGCAACGTCCATGGCATGAACAAGGAGAGACTCTGCTTGCACACTCGATCGCTTCACAAGTCTCGTGCGTGATCAACGACTGTTACAGGCTTATACTTGATCTATACAACTAGCCTAGTCGCGAAGCTCTACAGGTAGAGCGCGAGAGCTATGACGATGGCTCCGGTGGCCGCGAGGACCGTGCGGGCGGACGTGGCGGCGTTGCTGCCGGAAGCCGAGCCGTCGGACCCCGAGGCCGAGTCGCTCTCGCTCTCGCTCTCGCTCTCGCTCTCGCCGTCGTCGTCGCCTACGACCGCGTCCCCGCTCGGGTCGGACGAAGAATTGGGCGTGACGAAGCTCACGCCCTGCGCCGAGCAGTACTCGACCACGGGGTCCACGAACTCGCTCACGAGCTGCAGGTCCTCGTTCGTGGGCAGCGTGCAGTCGTCCGGGTTGATCTCGAGGATGGCGTTCACGAGCGAGATGCACGCGTCCGACACGCACACCTTGGCGAGCTGCGCGTCCGTGGGCGTGCCCGTGAGCTCGGCCATCGAGACGCCCGTATCCTTGGCGCACGCGGTGCGGTTGGGATTCGTCGTGAGCGAGCCCAGCTCGGCGTAGGTGCACACGGGCACGTCCTCGGCGGCCGCGAGCGCGATCCACGACAGCGCCAGCAGCGCCAGCAGCGTGCGGGCCATGGTCCAGCGGGAAGGCGGGGTAAGATCGGCGCTTGGGGGTTTGGGAGCGACTTGGGGAATGGCCATTGGAGCTGCTGGAGAAATGAGGAGGGGACACTATTGGGCCGTGACGCTGGATGAGTTCAGAGCATTTTATTCGGATACCACTATTTACGGCCCGGTTTAAAAAGGGTCGATGTCATTTCTTTATATATAAATCAAGGTAGAACGGAGATATCATGCGTTTATTCGAGACCAAACGGTGACATCTCGTCTGGCTCGCGTTTCGAACGGCGTACTGTAGCGAGACAAATCCGGGGTGGCGGCAGTCGCAGTGCGACTCGCACGTGAGGCACCGAGACGCGCTCTAACGAGTGACCACGGGTCGAGCTGCTGCTTTTGTCGCGCGGTATCCTTCGCAGGCGGCGTCGCGCTGGCTTGAAGCGTGGCCGTGCTCGTGGCATTCGCATGTATTCGGTTGTGGTGAGGCGCATTGACCAAAGAATCGTTAGCGTTGGTGCATTTGCCCTCGTGCTGCATCAGTGCGATCGATTTTTTCGAGGAAGACCCGGTGTGTAGCACAGAATAACCAAGCATGCAATCGTAAGCCATCACGAAGATCCGCGTACCGGGATCTGGTAGCACGCCCCAAGACCTTTTGCAGCAGCGCAGATCAAAGTCGACTGAAGGAGACGCCTAGCGGCGATAGGAATGAGGTGCTGCGCCGTTCTCACCTGATCTCCTAGCACAACCACAGGGTCTATCAGCCGTCGGCAGTCGCCTGTGGCCAAATGAAGACCGCACAGTCGCATGCAAGTCTGACGGCGACAGCGACACCAACAGCGGCATCCTCGAACAGCTTAAAGATCCTTCCTCATGCTTCTCATGGGGTATCGAGCTGCTCCTTCATGTCCCGGACAGTGTGTGGGCTGCACGAACCCTTCACCCGCAGACGCCCCACTCAGACGCTCTCGCTACTCCACTGCCATGTCGGTGGGGACCAACGTCCACCTCGTCGTGTTTCTCGTGGCGAGCCGACAGAGAAGCGCCCGAGTCGCGCTCATCGACCGACAAGGGTGGAAGTGAGTGACTCGAACGACTTAGTCCACTCAAACGATCGCGTGTCTCTTGTGGAGGTTGAAGGCGTTCCAGTAGTCGGTACCATGTCGGTAGCACTCTACCGACATTTCATTACTCGAATAGAAGGTCGCATACGTTGTACAAGTTCGCTGTTCACGCCGAATGCCATGTCGGCGCAAACAGTCCATCCGCTGCTGTCTCATGGATCCCGCGGACTTGACCCGGTTGCTGTGCTGTCATTATCGAACGACCCAGCTCGTGGACACCTCAACACCTTCCAGCAACCCCAAGACCATGAGCGCAGTGGACACGACAACCAAGACCTGGGTGGCGGAGAACCGCGACGTGACCCGCGACCGCGTGACGAGCTACGCGACCTGGTCGGGCCTCAAGGCCGGTGCGACGACGCTCCTGGTCACGGGGCCGGCCGCGTACGTCGCCAACAAGTACTGGCGCGCGTTCCGGACGCGGCTGAACGTGAGCGCCAAGACGGCGCTCGTCATCATGCCGGCGCTCGCCGCCTTCTCGTTCACGTCGGAGCATAGCCTCGCCGTCGCGGTCAAGAACCCCAAGAAATACCTCGCGGCAATCGACGGCGCGCTCGACGAGCAGATGCAGGCCGAGCCCCAGCCCAAGCTGTGGCAGCGCGCGGCCAACTACCTCTACGACCATCCGTACAAGACGCTCGTGTCGGTCAGCGTGCCGCTCGTCGCCAGCATCTTTGCGAAGCAGCACGCCAACAAGAACATCACGGCGTCGCAGCAGGTCATGACGACGCGTATCTACGGTCAGAGCGCCGTCGTCGTGCTGCTGCTGAGCTCCATGGCGTTCCACGACTACATGTCGAAGCGCGGCCGCTTCGAGGCGCACATGGAGGCGGCGGAAGCGCATGGCGACGACCAGTAGACTGCTGTAGCCTTCAGCGAGAGTAGGCGTCGCTAGGACGCAGCACCGCGATAGACAGGCTCTAGCGGAGGAAGCAGGCTGTCAGTGTACCATTTCTCCTTTTCTTGATAACGAGTCGTGCGTCAGCAATGTGCGCTTGACCCTCTTGAACTTGTATGCGTTCTTATTCACGTGCGTCTTCTTCGAGTTCTGACCGTATCCGCAATTTATCCATTATTTCTACTAAACCACCACCCACATCACCGTAAACCCGCGCATCTTGCCTGCAACACACAGAAACACGTCGAAACAGTCGCGAGTTAAACCGCGCTTCTCGCTCGCCAAATCCTCGCGGATGCACCGACATTTACCGCCGTCAAACCGCCACGTACCATCCATCATCACGCGACACGCACGCGTGTTTTTGCCCCTGGCTGACGGCCGACGCACTCCGCCCCACCCCACCTTCCGGCCTCTCATCCCTCGTCCCTCGTCCCCTGAGGCGCTCAGAAGCCAACACGCCGCGCCGAGCCCACGTCCGCCCTCCCTGCCCTACCGACGCCCGACTCCACCCATCCATCCAGCCAGCATGAGCTCGACGCCCGCGGACGGCACGACGACGTCGTGGGAGGCCGAGAACCCGGACAAGCGGCGCGACATCATCACGCGGCACGCGTACATGGCGGGCATCAAGGCGGGCTCGGTCGCCATGTGCTTCTCGGCGCCGGCCGTGTACTTTGCCAACAAGAACTGGCGCGCGTTCCGCACGCGGCTGAACGTGAGCGCCAAGACGGCGCTCGTCATCTCGCCCTTCCTTGGCGCCTTCTCGCTCGTGTCGGAGCGCCGGCTGGGCGCGGGCGCCAAGAACCCCAAGATGTACCTGGCCGAGATCAACGGCACGCTCGAGGACAAGCCGGACGCAGACGCGCACCTCAAGCTGTGGCAGCGCGCGGCCAACTACGTGTTCGACCACCCGTACAAGACGCTCGTGTCGGTCAGCGTGCCGCTCGTCGCCGGCATCTACGCGGCGCAGCACGCCAACAAGAACATCACGGTCTCGCAGCAGGTCATGACGACGCGCATCTACGGCCAGGGCGCCGTCGTCGTGCTGCTGCTGAGCTCCATGGCGTTCCACGACTACATGTCGAAGCGCGGCCGCTTCGAGGCGCACATGGAGGAGGAGGAGGACGAGGTCGCCGACCAGGACAAGAAGGACTGAGTGACTGACTGACTGACAGCCGTGAGAAGGAGGAGGAGCGATAGAGAGAAAGCGTCTGCATCATCGGCAACGATCCATCCCTTCCGGAATGAGAACCCCTTATTATATACTCGCAACCGCTCTTGTCGCTCGACCAGGAATAGCGTCGCTGAGAAGGTGGAAACGCCCGCGATTGAGGTCGCAGGCGGTCTCGACCGCAGTCTGCCGCTTGCTCCTTCCATCGCCTGCTGTCTCCGTCTCGAGCGCCGAGCGAGTGGCCGTGATCATGCCGTCGATCGTCATGCACCACGACGACCTGGACGCGGCGTCGCTGGCGACGCCCATGGTGACACCGCTGCCGCCGGGCACGACAATGGCCGAGGCCACCGCGGATCAGTCGCCGGCCAAGGACGCGGTCAAGAACTCGGGCAAAGGACGCAGCGAGGCTCGTGCCAACGCGAACCGGCCGGACGACTCGCGCTGGACGCAGCAGCAGCTGCGCATGTGGGAGCCCATGCTGACGCTCAACGCGGCCATGCTCGCGAGCTTCTTCGTGGCGGCCACGACGATCGCGCTGGGCGTGGCCATCCTGGCCACGTCGGCGTCGCTCACGACGCTGCGCGTCGTCTACGACGACGGCGGCTCGGGCGAGGCGCGGGCCCAGCAGCCGGACGGGTCCGTCTCGGGTTTGTCCAAGTGCCAGCTGCAGTCGCCCAAGTTGGCCAACTCGTTCCACGCGGACCACACGTGCTTGGTGACGTTCACGCTGCCCGCGAACGTCACGGGCCCGCTCTACGTCTTCTACGAGCTCGACGGCTTTTTCCAGCACCACCGGCGGTTCGTCGCGTCCGTGGACCGCACGCAGTTCACGGGCGAGTGGACGCCGGACGTGGCGCTGACGGCGTGCGCGCCGCTCGAGACGTCGGCGTCGCCCAAGTGCGTGGCTGGCTCCTGCGACGAGCGCAGCGGCGGCAAGATGCGCGCGCTCTTCCCCTGCGGCATCGTCGCCAACACCATGTTCAACGACATTTTCTGGCTGCACGCGGGCCGGCTGCCGACGGGCGAGACGCTCGCGCGCACCGACCTCGTGTCCAAGGGCGTCGCGCGCACGTACCCGTCGCACAACAACAAGAACCCAGCGTGGTTCGACTACGAGGCCGACGATGGGTACCTGCCCGTGTGGCTGAACCCGAACATGAGCCGGCTGATCCCGCCGCCACCGCTGCCCTCGGGCCGCGGCCCCGGGCACGAGGTGCACGTCACGAGCGACTACACCAACAGCACGGCGTGGGTGCACGACCCGCTGGACCCGGTCTACGGTGTCGGTACGGGCGTCGAGAACGAGTTCTGGCGCGTCTGGGTCGAGGGCGCGGCCAGGGAGCCCTTCCGCAAGGCCTACGCGCGCATCGAGCGGTTCCGCGAGCTGCCGGCCGGCACGACGCTCACGTTCGCCGTGCAGTCCAACTTCTTCGTGCGCGCGTTCGCCGGCAAGAAGGCGATCGTGGTCGCCGAGCTCGGCTGGTTCGGCAGCGAGAACGTGGCGCTAGGCGTCGTGTTCGTGGCCGTCGGTGGCGTCTTCCTGGCCGCCGCGCTGCTCGCGACCGCGCGCAAGTGCCGCGGCGCGCGTCCGCTCGGAGACGCCGCCGCGCTCGCCTGGAAGAAGAAGCACTAGCAGCAGTGGTAGCGGCCGCGGTAGGGCGTCGAGACTCGGAAGTGCATCCCAGTTGCTCGGTACGGCGCGGTCGACTCGACGGCCGGCGCGTTGGTTCGTTGGTCGGCGCTGACGCAGTGGAGAGACTAGCGAGTCCCCATTCCTCAAGTGACACTCACAGTGTCGGGTCGCCAGTGTTCACATCGTCAAGGTGTTACAGTCTAAAACGCTACCGACGAGGGGTCAAACCGCTTCAAAATGGATGCAATTCGAAACAGTCGCGTCTAAAACTTACCTAATTATCCTCTTCTTCGCAATTCGACTATTTTTTTGACCGGTTGGGTGCGGAAGCTGACTCGAGTTCTATACAAAAATCAAGTGTTCTCGTCTGATTTTTGCCCAAGCGGACCAGCTGCTTCAACGACATTTGGCCCTACTTCACACTTTTGTTTGACAGCACAGTGGTCCCCACAGGTGCTGTGATCTCACACACGGAGACCATCCACATGACGTACCGACTGCCTGACGTACCGACCGCCTGGCGTCCGGTCGGCAGTCCCGCTTTTCCCTGCTCCGTCGCCATCCCGACGGTCGCCCTACCGCCGCTCTACCCGGCCCGATCATGCTCTACTCGCGCGAAGTGGAGGGCTCCGCCACGGCCACGCGCGGCGCCGTGCACGAGGCGACGCTCCCGGCGCGCTTCGACCCGTCCTGGACGCTCTACTCGAACCTCATGGACCGCTTCTCGCTCGACCCGGAGGGCAGCGGCCGGCTGTTCGGCTGGCGGCCGATCGACCCGGACATCGGCGCCATTGCCACCACCTACCAGTGGGCCACACTGCGGCAGTTCGTCGATCAGGTGGCCGCGACCGCGTCGGGCATGAAGAACAAGCTGGGGATGCAGCGCGGAGAGCTCGTGGGCGTGTTCAGCAAGAACCGGTACGAGTGGGTGCTCGTCGAGCACGCGTCGAACCGCATGGCGTACACTTTGGTGCCGCTGTACGACACGCTCGGCCCCACGGCAGTGCCGTTCATCATGAACCACACGGAGATGAAGGTCGTGTTCTGCGCCAAGGAGCAGTTCAAGACGCTCATGGGATGCATCGACCAGTGCCCAACCGTCAAGACGGTTGTGCAGTTCGAGGACGCTGTGGACGACGAGGAGGTCGAGCTGGCCAAGCAGCACGACGTGATGCTGGTTACTCTATCGGAGCTCATGGCGATCGGCGAGGAGAAGATCGAGCCGGCGGACCCACCGCTGCCGTCCGACGTCTGCACGATCTGCTACACGTCGGGCACGACCGGCGACCCGAAGGGCGTGATGCTGACGCACGCCAACCTGATGGCGGCCATCGGCTGCAGCGACCAATACACGGTGCTGCTCCCGACCGATGTGCACCTGTCGTACCTGCCGCTGGCGCACTGCTTCGAGCGCAACGTGCAGGCGCACGTGATCGCCAAGGGCGGCGCCATCGGCTTCTACCAGGGCGACGTGACCAAGCTGCTCGAGGACATGGCCGTGTTGCAGCCGACCGTCTTCCCGTCCGTGCCGCGGCTGCTCAACCGTATCTACGACAAGCTCGCGCAGGGCGTCGCGAGCGCCGGCGGCGTCAAGAAGCAGCTCGTCGACCGCGCGCTGGCCGCCAAGCTGCACTACCTCAAGGCGGACGCGCGCGACACGACGCACGCCTTCTGGGACCGCCTCGTTTTCAACAAGTTCAAGGCGGCGCTGGGCGGCCGCGTGCGGATCATCCTGAGCGGCTCGGCGCCCATCGCCCCCGAGGTCAAGCAGTTCCTGGCCGTAGCCTTCTGCTGCCCCGTGTTCGAGGGCTACGGGCTCACCGAAACGGGCGCCGTCATCACCTGCGGCCGGCCCGACCTGTCCGTGAGCAGACACGTGGGCATCCCGCTCGCTGGCGTGCTTGTCCGGCTCGAGGACGTGCCTGACATGGAGTACTTCAGCCACCCGCAGACCGAAGAGGACAGGCAGTCGCCCGACTGGCGGCCGCGCGGTGAGGTGCTCATGAAGGGCGACAACCTCTTCGCGGGCTACTTCAAGCAGCCAGAGCTCACGCGCGAGGCGATCGACGCCGACGGCTGGTTCCACACGGGCGACATCGGCGCGTGGAACCCGGACGGGACGCTCAGTATCGTCGACCGCAAGAAGAACATCTTCAAGCTGTCGCAGGGCGAGTACGTCGCTCCGGAGAAGATCGAGGCCGTCTACGCCAAGAGCCCGTTCGTCGCGCAGGTGTACGTGCACGGCGACTCACTCAAGAACTTCCTCGTCGCCGTCGTCGTGCCTGACGCCGACGTCGCCGCGTCATGGGTCAAGCAGCAGCAGCAGCAGCAAGACCAGACCCAGCCGGAGCCGGAAGACGCCGGGCGGACGCAGCTGGAGCGTCTCTGCGAGCGCCAGGGAGATGGAAGCCTGTTGAACGCCATCCTGCGCCACCTCGAGACGGTCGGGGCCGAGAACGGGCTCGTGGGCTTCGAGCGTGTGCGTCGCATCTACTTGCACCCGCACGAACTGACTCCTGGCAGTGGCCTCGCGACGCCCACGTTCAAGCTCAAGCGCCACGCGCTCGCCAAGCACTTCGAGAAGCAGATCGACGCCATGTACCTGGAGGCCGAGGCCGAGGCAGCCGCGCAACTGTAGCGTCTTGCTTCTGTTTGTCGTTGATGTGGGGAAATCGCCGCTGTTGGGCGTGCATGTTACATCAGCAGTCGGTAACCAAGGCGAGCCATTGGCAGGGCTTTGATCAGTTCGTCTCGACGTGACAAGCGCCTCCATTTGCGGTGAGCTCACACAGCGGCCCACCTGCATGAACATTGGCAGCGCTACTCGTACAAGTGTTGGACCAGCGCCGACTGAAGACACGAGAGGAACTCATCGACCAGCCGCGGAGTGTCGTGCTCCCACACTTCGACAGTCTCGGCTGCATGCGCCACCAGAGTGATGGCGACGCCGCCGTCCGTGCCGATGGAGTTCGAGCCGCGACCGTCGAGTAGGCGTACGCGCAAGTCGGCGAGGCTCCGCGTGGGGAAGAACTCGGGCGTGAACGCCAGCGACAGCACGAGGACTCGCAGCGGCGCGCTCGGGTCCAGCTGCTCCTGCAGCATGAAGAACACGCGGGAGAAGTCGACCGGGTCGAACTCTAGCACTGCCGTCAACGAGAGCATGTCGTCATTAGCAGTCTCTCCGTCTTCACTAGCAGACGAAATGGCGCAACGAAGAGCTCGTACCGATGACTTTCGTCCGCAACTCGCCAACGAAGTCACGCCGCTTGATCCACTGGGTCAGGAACGCCTGTACATCGCAGCGTGTGAGCCAAACGTACCAACAACAGCAGCGAGCATGTAGGGAAGCTCACCTGCTTGCAGGACGCGATGATATCGACGGAAGATGCGCCATCGCTAGCTGCATGTGCCATCAGCGTGACTTGGCTCGACAACCGCAGGTCACCAGCCCACGACAGGCTCACGTCCCATGCGCTCACGTCTCCCGCACTGGCGTTGTCCTTGGTGTCATCTACGCCGACAAGACGTAGGGCAATGATCGTTCTGCTGCTCCCGCGCTCGACTGACGGGTGTGGAAGAGCTCGCGGCAGGTACGACCCGCCCTCGATGCCGTCTTCGCCGTGCGGAGTGTCAACACTCTCGCCAGCAAGCAGCGGCAGCGCGAACAGCACGTGCTGGCGGCCGCCGCCGCGGTCGGTCGCGACGACCACATCGAGCCCGCGGTGGTGCTGCAGCAGCTTGTACTCGAACTTTGCGCGCGGCGCGTCCAGAGCGTTCAGCGCCTGCGCAACACCACCCATCCCGAGTCAGAGCCGGCCGCGGCTGGAACATATCCGCTTCGCTGACGCCGCCTACCTGCGCGTTGGCGGCTCGGAACTTCGCGAGCACACGAGTCACCGTGGCCTCCAACAGCTCGACGACCGCTTCATCCCCTTGGCCGACGTCGATCTCCGTCTCGGACTCCTTCTCCACCGCCACCGTCGATGCTAATTGGATGCGTCCGCCCTCTTGATACCAATGCACACCCTGGACTGCACCGCACTCTCTGGGTCAGTTGCGCCGCTCACCGTCGCCACTGCTGCTATTGTGACAAACACACCGACGACTCACCAGTGCGGACACACCGACCGACGCTTGGAGCGTTGCCCAGACGGACGCGCATGCCGAGCCAGGCCCCGCCGCCGCCGCACTCGACCTCAATGAACCCGTCGAAGAGCTCGAACTCGCGCTCCTCCTGGCCACGGCCGCCCGCGACCCAAGCGCAGACCCTGCGGCCGGCTTCGTCCCCTTTGCAGCGCTGGCCGTCGCGCTCGAAGACGCGCACGCGGCGGCCGGGGACGCGGCGCTGCAGCTCGGCGGCCACCACCATGGAGCTCAATATGCTCGCCGGTTGATACAGTCGTGTGGGCCACACGAGCGACGAGTGCGTGCGTTTATTTCGGGACAGAGTTTGGGAGCCTTCAACACACAAGGAAAGCGTCAGTGTGGGGATAAGGGATAGGGCCCCGCACACTCGGACGCGAACAAGCTATCCTCTGCTTGTCAGCGTCTACTGTAGATATATATCCTGAGTAACTTAATGTAAATCTTTTGAAAAGCAGAGGTTGATGACCCTACAGGAACAAATACCTGAGAGGAATCGATCGCTAATACTGCAGTGGAAAGCAGGGGGCGGACTGCGGGGAGGGGGGAGAAAACGCGGCTTCCCTAGGTGGTTCCTTCCCCCCAGTCAAAACAACCAGGCGGCGCCCTCCTGTCCGAGTGCGCGCGTGGCCGCCTTTCCCCCCGTGCGCGGCCCCCCTGCTTGCTGCGCGCCACCGCCGCGCCCCGATCGGCGCCAGGTGCGTGGGCACTTCCTCCCTACCGCCCTACCGCCCTACTGGAACTGACGCGCGCTCTGGTAGCCCAGCCCCCCCGACCGACCGGTAGAGCGAAGCCTTTCGTCTCGAGCGACCGCCGGCGGCAGATAGAGGACGATACGCGCGCGGCCGCCTCGAAATGAAGGGTATGCTTCAAACGGTCAAGCGAAAGTTAAGCAACAACGGCGAGCCGATGGGCGTCGCCTCGATGGACGTGGACGGCGGCGCCAAGGCCGCGAACGGCGGCGCGGCGTCGCCCGTGAACGACGTGGCGCGCTCGGACGTGTCGCTGCCCAAGCGCGAGCGCCGCCGGTCCTTCCTCGCGCGCAACCAGAAGGTGCAGGCGCTCAAGGACCTGCCCCACCTCAAGGACACGTCCATGCAGAAGCGCGAGGCGCTCTTCCAGCAGAAGCTCGAGCTCTGCTCGGTCATTTTCAACTTTGACGACCCCACGTCCGACAAGCGGTGCGTGCGTCCCCTTTGCGTAGTATATAGACCGCGCTGTTGTTGTCTGGGTGTCGGTAGACCGGCCCGGGCTCACTCGATGGTGGACGCAGTGGCAAGGACCTCAAGCGCCAGACGCTGCTGGAGCTGGTAGACTATGTGAATAACCCCGGCGGGCAGAAGATCTTCACGGAGGCGCTCATGCCCGACATCATGTCGATGGTGGTGCGTTTTCGCTCTCTCCCTCTCCCCCCTCTACCTAATCCCCCTACCTTCCAAGGTCGGACCCGTGCTAACACCAATGCTGCTGCTTCATGGCCGACCGTAGTCGCTCAACATTTGCCGCGCGCTGCCGCCCGAGACGGAGGACTTTGACCCGGAGGAGGACGAGCCGGTGCTCGAGCCGTCGTGGCCGCACCTGCAGGTCGTGTACGAGTTCTTCCTGCGCTTCATCGTGTCGGGCGAGGTGAACGCCAAGGTGGCCAAGAAGTTCGTGGACCAGAAGTTCTGTCTGTCGATCATCGAGCTGTTCGACAGCGAGGACCCGCGCGAGCGCGACTACCTCAAGACGATCCTGCACCGCATCTACGGCAAGTTCATGTCGCACCGGTCGTTCATCCGCAAGGCCATCAGCAACGTGTTCTACCGGTTCGTGTACGAGACGGAGCGGCACAACGGCGTGGGCGAGCTGCTCGAGATCCTCGGCAGCATCATCAACGGCTTCGCGCTGCCGCTCAAGGCCGAGCACCTGCAGTTCCTCGTGCGCGCGCTCGTGCCGCTGCACAAGCCCAAGTGCGTGTCCATGTACCACCAGCAACTCTCGTACTGCATCACGCAGTACGTGGAGAAGGACCCGGAGACGGCTGTGCCGATCATCCAGGGCATCCTCAAGTTCTGGCCCTGGTCGTGCTCGTCCAAGCAGGTCATCTTCCTCAACGAGCTCGAGGAGATCCTCGAGCTCATGGGCACGGAGCAGCTTATGCAGGTGCACAAGCCGCTCTTCAGCGGGCTGGCCAAGTGGCTCGGCAGCCAGCACTTCCAGGTCTCGGAGCGCTCGCTCTTCCTCTGGAACAACGAGCACCTGGTCAACAACGGCTGCCTCAGCAAGCAGCACGCGCACCTGATCCTCCCCGTCATCTACGGCCCGCTGCACCGGAACTCGCTCGGCCACTGGAACTCGACCGTCGAGGGCCTCGCCCAGGTGCGTCCGACGCGACTCGACCGTCAGTCAGGCGCTGATAGGACACTTGAGTGCGACCTAACGCTACTGCTTGCTGTCTGTCGTCTGTGCGATCGCAGAACGTGCTGAAGCTGTACATGGACTACGACATGGCGCTGTACGACCAGTGCGCGAAGGAGTACTCGCTGAAGGAGCAGTCGGTGGCCGAGGCCAAGGAGCAGGGCCAGGACAAGTGGCGGAAAATAGAGTCGCTGGCCGCGTCCAAGGCGCCCCCGGCCATCTAGCGAGCGCGCGAGACGCGGCTCGTCCGTCATGGACGAGCGCCGAGGCCGGGTATATTGATTCATGGAGCAGGCAAGAAGGCGAGAAGAGGGACTGAGAGAGAGAGAGCCCGAGGGAGCGAAGGAGCGAGGCAGGAGGGAACAGGATCCGTTGTGTGCTACCGCGCGCCGCCTCGGAGTGGGTCGATGCATTGACGTTGTCGCGGTGAGTTCGTGTACGCTGTGAGTTCATATCCCATTGATGGAGGAGGGGGCAGTGAGCTCTGCAAGGCGGTGGTGGGACGTACCTTCGGCCAGTTGCATGCGCCTTCAGACACCCACGACACCAAAGCCGGCCGGTGGGCGGTCTTTGCTTGGTTGAAAGGGCGTAACCTTATTCTGTTGCACAGGAAAAACTGTTCAAGCGAACAAACTCTCCAACAGCCTTTGTAGCGTAACTTTGAATTTTGTCTAAACTTGTTTCAAAACCCCGCACCATTGATGCTGTTTGATGAGTTCATTCTCTACAAATATTCTGTTTGACGGTTTTTTACCAGCCTTCAACGCCCAAAATCAGCACTTTATCACGCCCAAAAATGCTTAGATTGGTATACTTATAACACTGCAGGCTACTATACGGTCAATTACTGTACGTATGGGGATAATAAACCGGTATTTCGACTCTTACCCACCAGTGAATCGCGCAGACCGAAACGAGCGGCTCCTGTCGGTCGGCCGGCCGCCAATCACGTTGATCGCACAGGCCGAGGGGGACGAGCGTGTCGCCGCTCTGGTCGCTCTCGCTCTTCCTCTCTAGCTGCTTCTGCGCGTGCCGCGTCGAGGCGAACGATGGTGCGCGTGTGGCTCCGTCCGGCGCTCGCGGGTGCGTTCCATTCCCTCCTCCTCCTCCTTCTCCAATTGTACTAACGACTTGGGCGATCCCGCGATCGATCCGCTCTTCGGACAGCGCTGCGCCGCGCGTCGGCCTCGCCGCTGCAGCGCGCGGTGGCCGCGCAGGTGCAGGCGCAGGCGCAGCCGCTGCTGGCGGTGCGGCTGCTGTCGACGGCGGGCTCGGGCCCAGGCGCCGGCACCGGCAAGGGCAAAGGCAAGGACAAGAAGCCGCTGCGCAAGAAGTTTGAGGACGCCGAGGACGCGGACGCGACCGAGATTCCGGCCGAGGTGCAGTTCCTGGCCAAGGAGCTGGACGGCGACGAGTATGACGACGACGCCTTTGCCGCGGACGAGGTCATTCCCGGCGAGGAGGAGGACGAGCTGGACGAGGACGAGCTGGACGACGAGCTGGACGACCCGGCGCTGACGCCCGAGGAGTGGGCCGCGCGCTTCGAGCGCGAGGTGGCCGAGTGGGACGCGGACGAGGACGGCGAGGGCTTTGGCGAGGGCGCGGAGGACGGCGAGCACGGCGAGATCGAGGACGACCGCCTGTACATCGAGATGCCGGGCTACGACGCGTCGCTGAGCCTCGCCGAGAACGGCATGCTGAGCGCCGAGGGCGGCGGCGCGGACCCGTTCGCCGACTGGAAGCAGGGCGTGGCGGTGGCGCCCGAGATGATGAACTGGATGCTCCCGGCGGACAAGCGGCGGCCGTTCACCAAGGGCGCCGACAAGCCGTGGAAGTACTTTGTCAAGGCCAACCACCCGGACATTGTCGAGCTCGCCCTGGTCCGTGCGCTTGGGTATCTAGTCGAGTAGGAGCCGCGCTCACCTCTCTGTGTGTCTATCTCTGTGTGTCTGATGCTGGACAGGATGTGGAGCTGCTGCGCATGTTCATCTCGCCGACGGGCCGCATCCGGCCGCGCCGCTTCACGGGCCTGACGGCCAAGCAGCAGCGAAAATTGGCGCGCGCCGTCAAGATCTCGCGCCAGCTGGCCATGCTGCCGTACCTGTCGCGCTACCCGGAACCGTCTCCGGAGCAGTGGAAGGCCATGGAGGAGGAGGACATTGCCAAGCTGCAGGCCATGATGGAGAGCAGCGACTACGTCGAGGAGGAGGAGGACGACGACGAGCTCGACGAGGACTTCGAGTATGATTAGAAGACGAAGGAATAGAAAACCACTCACGGAACCACAGCAACGGCGGCGCCGTCAGCCCGTCAGCCAGTCAGTCAGTCAGTCACCACCTCAACTCGACCAGCAGCAACACGGACTTCCTATAGTGCCAGCCGCCCTCGTCTTGTCGATCGTCAACCGTTCGTTGTGCATGTGGAGCGTCAATGAGAGAGGCAGAGCGTTAATCCACTCGGCCGCGTCCGCGACAGGTTGAAGGCTCGCAAATGGACCGGCAGCAGTTGGACGGACCGTCCTCTCTTCACGGGCGCCCCGAAAGGAGGCGTCGCGGCCGGGCCGCCGAGGTCGGTCCCTCACAATCCGACTCACAATCCAACTTACTCGGTGGCGTACACGGACACCCGAGTATCGCGACCTCTCCCCCAGTCCGTAGAGCGCCGGCGTCCATGGGCTGCGAGCAGAGCACGCTGGCGGCCGCGCCGCAGGTCTTCACCACGGAATCTAATTAATTAGAACGCCTGCGGTACACCACGTGAATGAGGTCGTATGACAACGCAGACGCCATTTCCCAGGATTGGGCGACTGCACTGTGTTTATCATGGAGTTTGAATTGCAAAAGGCAGGCGTTGGATCCGACAGTTGGTGGCAGTGGCGCCGCAGCCTCCGCCGCCGCCGCTTCCATTGCCATTGCAGTCTCCGGATCAAGTGGCCAAGCAACGCCAGCCAGCGCCGCCTGTCCAGTCCAAGGCGCGGGGGACCAAGCGGCTCACAGTCAAAGGCTGCAGCTGCAACCCCCGCGCCGGCCAGGCGCGCTGAGCAGAGGACCAAGGCAACGGCGGACTGGCATCCCAGTTCTACCAGGCGCGGCTGAGGACCTGCTCGCGTTCCACTTCGGCCTGCTTCCTGCACACTCGGCCCCATCGGCGCAAGCGTCG